>JASGAU010410964.1:0-14118 GCA_030220045.1 Australoheros facetus | reverse complement strand
CCCCAGGGGGGCAGGGGGGGAGGAGGCAACCAGCAGGGAGCAGCCAGGAGGCAAGGCACAAGCCCCCAACCCAGGTCCAGCCATACATACAAACGCACACCCACAAGCATACACAAGCATATGGGTAACTTTTTGAGGGCAACAAAATGAGCGGCTTTAGAGTAGCGGTCTACTATGAGGCCATTTCACACTGACATGAAATTTCGAATCTTTCGGATACGAATTTGTCGCGTAACCTACATACATACCACACATTGCATTTTTGTGAATAAATCGTCCTCATAAAACGCACTGTGAAGGAAATGAAATCAGCATCAAATGATGATGTAATGAGGTTGTGATGTTTCTAAACAAGAGAAGGAAGAAACAGAGATTCTGGGTTCATCCAACTCATAAGAAAGTGGCAGCAGGGAGAGTTTTATGGTTTGATCCCGAAGTTGAAGCTGCATCACGGCCACTTTCGCGCATGTTTCAGAATATCAGGGGGCAGTTTGAGCTATTATTGGTTGGGATAACATGCGAGGCAGCAGTGAATAATTTCAGAGAGCCGACTGACCCGGATCAGCGTTATAGCTGTGTGTCTGAGGTAAAATTGTATGATTTTATTGTTCCCACATCAGTGTATATTCGGTACATCAGTGCACATTTTGAGCTATGACCTCACATGTTGCTAAATGCAGTGCTCTGATTGGTCAAATCTGTTTGTTCAATTGCGAAAGTCAGAAAAATTGAACTTGATCCGAAAAAATAAATGCCACAAATTGGTCCTGTGAAATGACGCGGTTGTTATGAATGGCTGCATTAAGAACAGTTGAGTCCAAAAAATATTTTTAACGCACAAAACATTCGCATGGAATTTACGCGTCCGTTGTGTAAAGGCCTATAGTCAGAATCACAGTCTTGCCATTAGAGGGGGGGTAGGCCTGTTACGAAGTCCAGTGCAATCTGTGAGCCTGTGAGGAACTGTGAGAGGCTGCAAAAAACCAGGGGGGGGGCTGATTCCCCGTTTTATTTCGGGCGCATACTGAACATGCTGCGATATATTCTCTTACATCTTGGCCTAAGATGGGCCACCAAAAGTAACATCTGAGAAAGTTTTGTGTTCTACTCACCCCCCAGGTGACAAGAAAACCTGGCAGTGTGCGCCCAATGGAGGACAGCAGCGCGAGCTGAAGTGGGCATAAACCGTAGGTGAGTGGGTCCTGTGCCAGGGTCTGGTTCATTGTAAGACCCTCCCGAATTGCCTCTTCCACTTCCCAGGTGATCGCACCAGTTCTGCAGGTCTGGGGAAGACGGCGCTCTGGCTCAGCAGAGTCTGTGTCTGTGGAAAACTGACGTGACAAGGTGTCAGCCTTAACATTCTTGGACCCTGGTCAATAGGCAAGAGGAAACGACTAAAAAACAAGGACCATCGGGCCTGTCTGGAATTTAGTCTCTTAGCCTGTTGCAAGTAGGTCAGGTTTTTATGGTCAGTCAGAATAACTAAAGGTTTTGTAGCCCCTTCCAACAGATGCCGCCATTCCTCTAAGGCTGATTTTATTCCCAGAAGTTCACGATCTCCTACATCATAGTTTCGTTCGGCTGGCGTGAACTGCCTGGAATAGAATGCACATGGCGTCAGTTTTTTTATCATGTTCAGATCTTTGTAACAGTACTGCCCCAACCCCAGATTCTGAGACATCCACTTCAACAATAAATTGTCGAGCGGTGTCAGGGTGGACCAGAATGGGTGCCGTGGAACACAGTTTCTTAAGGTGTCTGAATGCGGCCTCTGCCTCAGAGGTCCAGATAAAAGGTCTTTTAACAGAGGTGAGGAGTGTGAGGTGCTGCTACCTGGTGTCATGGTTGGCTGTGTAGGTGAACGGTAGGACCCAAATGCAGGACGCTTAACACTGAGCTAAACTTAGACAGCTTTATTATGCTGCGGCTCACAAGAGAAAATAAACAAAACAACAAAATCTCAACCGAAACAAAAACAAAACCAGGCAGGGAGCAACAAAGGCAGGGAACAAAAACCAAACACAAGGAAGCACAGGAGCTAGACTGGAGCATGAGGGCAAAGAGTCAGCAATCAAAAGGAACAGAACAAACAAAAGCAATGGCACAAGGCTGAAAAACAGTCCAAAAACAAGAATAAAACACGGGGATGAGAAGCAAAAATAGGACGAAACAAAAAGCGACGGCACAAGGCCGGAGAGCTCCAATGTCCAACACAAGGGTCAAAACAAGGAACAGCTCAGGAGCTATAACAAAAACAGCAAACGGCAGGGGAGAAAATAGTCCACAGTTCAGGGGGATCCATGGGAAGTCCAAAACAGTCCAGACGAGGGAGGCCGACGGTGCTCCCAGTGGCGGCGGCAACGAGGAGACAGGACTGGAGGCTGACCGCACTCCCAGCGGCAGCGGCAATGAGGAGACAGGACTGGAGGCCGATGGCGCTCCCAGTGGTGGCGGCAACGAGGAGACAGGACTGGAGGCCGACCGCACTCCCAGCGGCGGTGGCGACGGATGACCTTGGGGGATGGCTGCGTGTCAAGCGGCGGAGACAGATGACCCCGGGCGGACGGCCGCGTGGCATGCGGCGGAGACGGATGACCCCGGGCGGACGGCCGCGTGGCAGGCGGCGGAGACGGATGACCCCGGGCGGACGGCCGCGTGGCATGCGGCGGAGACGGATGACCCCGGGCGGAGTTGGTTGCTCGGGTTCTGGCGCGTGACCCTCGGGCTCTGGCTCGGGGCGCTTGGACTGAGCGGAACTCCCTGACAACTCTGACTGAGTGGGACACTCGGGCTCCGGCGCAGGACCCTCTGGCTCGGAGCGCTCGGACTGAGCGGGACACTTGGGCTCTGGCGCAGGACCCTCTGGCTCGGAGCGCTAGGGCTGAGCGGGACCCTCTGGCGGCTCGGGCATAGCTGGACCCTCCGGCGGCTCGGGCTCTGGTTCAGGACTCCCCGGCTGCAGTGCAGGGCGCGCAGCCGTCTCCTCCGACGACTGGGGCAGCTTTGCAGATGGATCGGGTGAGTCCGAAGATCGAGGTGAAGGCAGATGAAGAGCAGGCCGAAGCACAGCTGAGGGCCGTGGTGCAGGCTGAGTGGCTGTGTCCCTGGACAGCTGGAGCTGCTCAGGGGACAGTTTGGGTGTGTCTGATGGAGGTGGTGTGGAAGCTGACACTGGGGAAGCTGGCTGCGTGGAAGCAGTCTGAGAGCTTGGGGAAGCTGGCTGCGTGGATCAGACTGAGAGCTTGGGGAAGCTGGCTGCGTGGAAGCAGACTGAGAGCTTGGGGAAGCTGGCTGCATGGAAGCAGCCTGGACCAAAACTACAGAGGGAGCAGAAGTGGGAGTAGAGGAGGGAACTAAGGGGATGGATACTGAGGGCACTGAAGCTAAGAGAATGGGGGTTAAAGCTGAGGGCCCTAAAGGGACCGAAGCTGAAGGTGAGGATGAGGAAACTGGGGATGAGGATGAGGAGACTGGAGCTAAGTTAATGAGAGCTAACACCGGGGACTGAGAGGGAATTGAAACAGCGGGAGCTGGCGCTGGGGAAGCTGAGACAGCGGGAGCTGGCGCTGGGGAAGCTGAGACAGGGTGAGCTGGCGCTGGGGAAGAATGTGACTGAAGCTGCTGGGGCTCTGATGGGAGTGACCGAGGGGCTGCTGCAGCTAACACTGGGGGCTCTGACTGCTGTGGCTCGGAGGCTGCTGCAGCAGTCTGTGGTGCAGGCGGCGTGGGGGACTGCGGTGCTGCTGCAGGTGACACTGAAGACAGAGAGTTCAGTGCTCTGATCTGTGCCTCCACACGAACAGCAGAAGCCATCCAGCCGGCAATAGCGGGTGATAGCAATAAGCGAGGGTGGGTGTCTAAGAGACTGAGCACAGCGGAAAATCCAATGGAAAAGGCTTTCGAGTCAGTACAGTTATAAATCCGGGAGGAGATTCTGAAAAACCTCCGAACCTCTTGCCCAAGTTCCTGGTCCAAGAAGATGGAAGCATTTGCAGGATCCAATGGAGGGTTGGCAGAGTGTATACAGGAAGCCTCTCTCACTTTGTGCATGGGGGTTGGTAGAGCAGATATTCTGGGGGCTGGTTCAGCAATATAGTTCTCGATATTGTTCATTACGGCAGAAGGACAGCTTATGTGAAATGGTGACTTGGGATCTAGGGTCTGTGGTGTATCCCAGCTGGGATCCCCCGAGGCGAGATGTACGTGCCTGAACTGTGGCTCACATTCTGGGGCAAGCCACGGTTTCCACCTCACCAGCTCTTGTAAATTAGCCTGTGCCACTTCCTGCCGTTCGCGCTGGTTGGCGTCCGCTGAGTCCATTATGGTGGTTGCGTCATTCTGTCATGGTTGGCTGTGCGGGTGAAGGGTAGGACCCAAATGCAGGATGCTTAACACTGAGCTAAACTTAGACAGCTTTATTATGCTGCGGCTCACAAGAGAAAATAAACAAAACAACAAAATCTCAACCTAGGCAAAAACAAGCCTGGGAGAACAAGGGAGTACTTAAACCGGGAAACACAGAACAGGAAGTAGAAACACCGACAATGATGCAACAATGATCAGACGAAAACAGAGGGCTTTACACAGCAGGTAATTAGGGCAAGAGGAAACAGCAGGGCACAACAGGTGAAGCAAATGAAACTAATAACATAGGGGAAGCAAAACTAAATAAAAAGCACAGGGAAGACAAGACCGGCAAAATAAAACAGGAAGTGACTAACCAAGGTACACATACGGGGGGACTGGCACACAGACACAGGACAGACGCAGACGAGTCACAACACTAGGAATAAAACTCAATAAGAAAACACAGGAGGTCAGGGTCAAGACAAAATGACAAAACAGACAAGACCATGGAAGCAGGGGAGACAGGGACAAAGAGAACAAAAGTATCAAAACAAACTGGGAAATAAGAAAACTCAGGAAAAATAAAACTAAACACAAAACGCTGGGCAGACAGCCCAGGACATGACACCTGGCTGTAGTTATGAATGAAAGGGCGCTAAAAGTTGGCAAAGCCCAAGAACTGCTGGAGCCGTTTTCTGGAGGTGGACGTCTCCCAGTCAAGAACCACCTGAACCTTCACTGAATCCGTCTTCACCTGGCCTCCTTTTATGATGTATCCCAGGAAGGTCACCGAGGAAGAACAAAACTCACATTTCTCAGCTTTGACGAAGAGGTGGATCTCCAGCAGCCTTTGCAGTACACAGCGTATATGAACACTGTGGTCTGATAGGGACTTAGAAAAAAATTAGGATGTCATCTAAGTAGACAAACACAAAGATGTTCAAAAAGTCTCTCGGGATATCGTTCACTAATGCTGGGAACACAGACCAAAAGGCATGACCAAATGACAGCCGTCTTCCACTCGTGGTGGTAGGCGTTATGCAAATCTAGTTTTGTGAAAACAGAGGCTTTCTGTAAGGGCTCAAATACTGAACCAATGAGGGGCAGGGGGTACTTGTTCTTCACTGTAATCTTGTTTAATCCTCTAAAATCGATGCAGGGCCTAAGGCCACCATCTTTCTTAGACACAAAAAAAGAAACCCGCCCCCACTGGAGAGAAAGAGGGCCGAATTATCCCTGCAGCTAAGGACTCCCTGTTGTACATCTCCATGGCCTCCATCTCAGGCCCAGACACATTGTAAAGTCGACTAGATGGTAAAAGAGCTCAACGAAGCAGGTCAATGTACAGTCATAGGGTCTGTGTCGCGGAAGGGACAGAGACTTTTCCTTACTGAACACCAACTGTAGGTCATGATAC
Organism: Australoheros facetus; assembly: GCA_030220045.1. Classification (NCBI taxonomy): domain Eukaryota; kingdom Metazoa; phylum Chordata; class Actinopteri; order Cichliformes; family Cichlidae; genus Australoheros; species Australoheros facetus. The sequence goes on along the minus strand of JASGAU010410964.1, from coordinate 8,354 downwards.
TCTGGTGGGATGGAGGACAAATCGGGGACTTCTATTCTAGAAGGGGGTTCGGAGGACCTCCCCGCAGAACACTGGAGCGCATGCAATTTGCTAAACAGAAGAGGCTCCAGCTTACTACCCGTCCCTCAGCCCAATCAATGTGTGGGTTATGAGTGCGCAGCCAAGTATGACCTAAAATTATCGGGGTGTTGAAGTGTCAAAAACAAAAAAACCTAACATATTCCTGGTGATTAGCAGAAACTAACAGAAGCAGGGGCTCGGTCTGATGGGTTATGTGGCAAGCGGTTCACCATTTAAGGCAGAGACCGATACCGGAGTGGTAAGGGGGTACAAGGTCACACCTAGCTGTTCAGCAGATCCTTTGTCTAACAAATGCTGCTCTGCACTGGAATCTATTAAGGCCTGGGATGTGAATGTGTCTTGTTTCATACAGATAGTGACAGGTAAAACCAGGCGGGTAAGAGACTGTTGTTTAACCCCACGCACCAGGATCCCCGAACTCATCAGTGGGCTCTCCCTTTTGGCTGACATGGGCAGTTAGCTACAAAATGTCCTCCCTGCCCACAATATAGGCATAACCGTGCAGAGAAACATCACTGATGCTCCTCAGGCGTTAGTCTGGCATGGCATAGCTGCATGGGCTCATGTCCTAGTTTGTTTGGAAAAGGCGGCGGAGTGAGCCCGGAAATGTTAACAGAGGCGGGGAGGCAGCGACTGTGCCAACGCTCCCCGCGGGCTGCTGGGAACTGGAGTTTTTACTGCCTGTGTGCTCTCGAGGCCGATTATCAATTCGCAAGGCTAAAGAAACTAAGGCTTCAAAAGAAGCCGGCTCATCACGTGAGGCTAACTGGTCTTTCATTTTATCGTTCAAGGCCTGATAAAAAGACTCCCTGCAAGGTGTTAGAGGGCCACACTGTTTCGGCGGCGATCTTACAAAACTCGATTTGGAAATCCGCTACGCTCCTAGTTCCCTAACAGCCTCCGGGCTGCGTCTCCCTCAGAAGCAGGATGGGCAAAGATCACACGAAATTCCCTCAAAAAATACTCATAGGGATAGGTATTGATATCATTATGAACAAAAAATGCCTCTGCCCAAGCCAAAGCCTTACCTCTTAATAAACTTAAAAAAAAGGAAAGCTTCAAAACATCACAGGGGAACACACTTGAGAACAAACGATAGCAAGTGAACACTGGAAAAGAAAACCCTTTACACGGTCTGTGTCGCCTGAAAATGACTCAGGGGTTGGTGAGGCAATTTTCATGCCTCCCACTGGTTCAGGCAGCGGACCGGCCAGAAGACCCCCCCGTTAGTTGGCTCGTTAACAGAAGCGGTGGGGTTAGACTGACTGGGTGCGGAAACAGGTGTCAACTTCCCTTCTATAACATGAAGCACTCTGAGCGACTCTTCCTAACACTGCTTTATTTCAAGCTGCTGTTCTCCTAGAACAGGGGTCGGCAACCTGTGGCTCCGGAGCCGCATGCGGCTCATCCAGGCTTAATCTGCGGCTCTGTGCGGCTCGCGGAAGTAAATTATAAGTATCCAGTTGAAGTGCATTTTATTTTTGTCAGTTCAGTTTTTGTTGTAGTTTTAAATTGGAACATTATTGTGATCTTGAAATATTATAATAAAATCATTTTATTTATTTATTTTAGTTTCTCAATATATGCATTGTAACGGCTACTGGCTTCCACTAGTATTTGCGGCTCTCACTGTTTTGTTTTCCGTGTAAACCGAGTTCAAATGGCTCTTTCCGGATTACAGGTTGCCGACCCCTGTCCTAGAAACTTTAACGCCTGCTCATGTTCACTCAACCTAGTGCCCTGTTTAGCTAGCGCTGCTTGTACTGGGTCTGCTGGGTCCATTTTAATGGCCAGAGTGTTTTGCCACGGCCAGGTTGGAGCCCAAAAGCAGACTCGGTAACCAGGTGTCACATAAATCACTTGAGTGGTTTATTTACAAAACGTTCACAACACAATTGCTGAAAATGACGGCGTCTTTACAGGGACAAGTGCTGAATATTTCTCAGGCAGCTTTCATGAAAAAAGGACCACAGGTGAGTATGTCTAGGGAGAGGGAAACAAACCTTTAGCCAGCTCAACAGAGGGATGGGGACCTTAACCCCTTAACTGGCCATGTCCCGTCTGTGGGACATTTGTAGTTCATTTTATATGGCAGGCTAGACCCTCCCATTCCCACACAGGACGTGGCCAGTTGATAGGCTATGAAATGGGTTTTCCAGAGCAAATAATAACCAGACGGCGTTATGTCATTTTTTTCAGGTGATTTTGGTACAGCCAGTTAGCAGGTTAAATAATGAAGTGGGATGGGAGAGGAGTGGAATTAGCTTACTCAGATTGATCGGCAGACACAGTCCCAGGGAGGAAGAGGTGAGCGTTGTGGTACAAACAGGTCTGGGAGGCTGGGAAAATCATGGAGGCGCCATCAGACATCAGGTTGGTTAGCAAACACTCCGGCGAAGACTGGAGGCTCGAGATGGTCCTTAAAACAGATGTAATCACCGATGGATGAGCATCCGGTGCGGCAGCCTACAGGACACAGCCCCCAGCTCCGCCCAGCAAAAGAGGACCCAGCTGTCCAGCCTACGGAGAGAGAAAAAGGTCACACAGAGCCACACCACTCACCCCTGACATCTGGTTGGTTAGACAGCAGCTGCTTGTCTGTTTGAACAGTCTGCACTAACTGATTTCCAGCTCATGATGTTCCTCTATAGTGACCACATGGTTTTGCCTGTCGTTTGCTGTCCCACCTTGCATCTTACGTCCTGCTACTATAAGCTGGACTGTCCCAAGGGACCTGTCATCAGTAGATCCCATGGAGGGGCTTAGTCATTCATGATATTTTCTCTTCCTCACCATCATCTTGTCTTCGCACTGTTGAAGCAGTTCACCCTGGGGGACCATCTTCCTGATGTATTCACGGATGTTCCTTGTTTCATCCATGAACAGTGGTTGTGTAATCCTGAATCTCTAATCAAGTATCCCATGTTCTGACAAAACCTGCAACCCATTTCAAAGTGGTCCAGCTGCACACTCTGGCATTGAAAATGCCTGCAATAAGATATCAGTTTACCTGGAGTGTCAAAACACTGATGCAAAGATGAAGTGAGATGCTTCAACTTCAGTGAAAACTTTTAAACTTTCTGCTTAATAAACATAGAGACAAAAAGCACAGTGCATTTTTCCATCAAATATCTTTATACTTTCTTTATTCTCTTTTCCTCTTTTTATCCTTACACAGTATATTTTATATGTGACCACAAGACAAATTAAAAAAAAATATATACCTTTCTGTTTTTCCTTTTTTTTTTCTGCGCTCCCCTTCTCCCTTTCCCCTCTTCTTCTCGCCCTCTTCTCCTTCTTTCTACAAAGTAGGTCACCATCACATTGACTCCAATTCCAATCTATCGTTTCTGGAGTAGCATGTAATTGCTCTTTAATCTTGACACCACTCAGGCAGCTTGAGTTATAGCTGCGTGTGTTTCACAGTGTGTGTGTGTTGTATGTAAAGACATCTGATGCAGGGTCCATTAATGAAATGTTAATCCCTCTCCAATATCTAAGCCTTCCACTCTTCTCTGATGGGTAAGATGCGATCATCTGGGTGGCGAGGGCCAGCCAGTGAACAAGCTGTGAAAAGGGCAGCAACTGCGGGGTAAGACAGGATCAACAGAGAGGATGCTATCAGTAAAGAGCATCAGTGAAAGGTTTTAGCTGCACACTGAGTGACAGCCTATTGCATGCTTGAAGTGCAAGACACTGAAGCTAAGAGAATAAACTCACATCAGATGTCTTGGTTCAGATAAGCTTAGTGCTGTGAATGTTCATGCTTTGTGAGGAGAGGACTGAACTTTGCTGAAAAGCTCATGCGTGAACTAAAAGTTATTTTTTAATATGCTGGGGAACCTGCAAAAGGATTACTGGGAGATCTCAGTCTACTTTATCTTTCAGTGTGAGAACAGTTATCTGTGGCTGTACCTTCATAAGAGTGGTATCATCTGCATTCATCAAATGAAACAGGTAGCTGCATTACGTCTGTGTCATAATCCTCGCTGGTTATTGTTGTTGTTTTGGAGTTTGTCCCTCCTTCTGCTCCAGGTGATGGGACAGTCAAGCCTTCCTCCTCCCTCCTCCCTCTGGGGGATGTTTGGATCACCTCCAGTATTTAAGGACTAGTTCAAGCCTCTAGACTGTGCCAGATAGTCTGCTACTCCTCAGTGGTAATTGGCTTCTTGGCTATGTTTTTGTGTGTTCTGAAACCCTCAGCGTTAAACTTCATGTCCCCCTGCTTTCAGTCTCGCCTCGCCTGGCTCAAGAGTGCTATAGCTGCTGTTCCTCTTCCTCTCCACTTCATGGCTGTCTCCAAAAGGGAGTCACTCTTTATAGATTCCCATGATAAAATGGATGCAGCTTGCTAACCTTGTAAGCTACACAATAACTTGGTACTCTGTGCTTTTGTTGAAATACGGTCACATCCATAAAACCAACGTGGCAGTTGCCAAAGAGTTAATGTTGAGGTTTTTTTTAATTACCCATGAATGCTAAAAGTGCTTGAGGAGACAGTCTATATTTGACAGGTTGGGAAGAAGATCATCTCCATATAGCCACAACTGTGGCATCACAGCACCCAGGCCAAAGGACACCTTGGGTGTCTCTGAGACAGAAGTAACTTTTATAAAGTGGCAGCATTTGGTACCATAGAAATGAGCGTGATCTGTAAATTTTTCAGTATTTTCCCCAAATACCTGAATGTACAGTATAATAGCAGTGGCGGTCCTAGCCCCTGGGCGAGTATCCCCGCTGGACCCCATGGCAGAAAGCTACATGCACCACACTGCAGGCAGAGGACGGCCATTACCCCACAAGTGGAGTAGTGCGGTAGGCACTGCTGCGGCGATCGCAATGAGTTGGGGGGAGGGGGGCGGTCATGCCGCCCTAGATGAAAAGCCGCCCTGGGCGGCTGCCCATGTCGCCCATATTAGGAACCGCCACTGTATAATAGGATAAGAAAGCAAGTGATGATCAAACAACTTTTATAAAAGATGTTACATTATCTTGAAACACAGCAGATTCAGGAATTTGATGACATGAATGTCAGGTGTAAAGTGTCTAAGGATACAGTATCAAAACCTTATACTGACACAGGACCATTTTAATAAATGCTCTCTTATGCACTCTGGGTTTTGTCCACTTCTTCAGAGTAGGCACCTCTCTTACTGCAGTTTTAGGTATAGAATAAATGGCTCTTGTGTCTTAAATTAATCTAATTGTGACATTGACAAGAAGCTTGTGTCAAACCCAAATGCTCCCAAAGGAAATAAACTTCACAAGCTGCTGCTGCAACAGGAATGTTGTGATAAGAGTAGGAGTGAGGTAGATTATTTAATAGCTGCACCACAGTTAATTGGCTGGCTGTGTTCAAAGTGGAACTGACAGAATGAATGACAGAGAGATAAAAATGATGAGGGAATGGACAGATAGTACAGGGCAGTCTTTAGAAACTGACTGAATGTCAACACATTGAAATGAATGAATGTGAGAGGTGATGCAGGGTACAGAAGGTTTGGTGAGACAGAATGGCTTTTGGAGAATGTCAGCTGATTAACCAATTAAGCCTATATATTCAAATTAGAACCAAATGAGACCACACTAACACAATTAGCATCATTATCACTGAAACACCACAAGTGTGACCTGAAATTTATTTTTGGAAATGTCTTGATGTCTTTTTATTCTTTGACTCACATTAGCATGAAGTAGTTCCTTAAAATAATTGTAACATATACTGTCCCAAAGTCAGTTTATTGAATTTCAATTCACATGTTTGTTTTAATTTTAATTATTTAGCTATAGGAAAAGAAGTAGCATAAGTAGGATATTTTTCAGAAATAAAACCTGTCAAGTGTTGTTCACACAATGTGTAATAAGGCAGAAAAAAAGACTAAAGAGAGGTTAAAAGATAGTTTTAAAAAAGAGCCACTCAGCTAAATCATTTGCACTCCTACACACTCTAACTGGTTACACAGCAAGTTGAAGCTGAATAAATAAATGAGTAATTTTTAGCTCTACTTAATTAATTGGTGTTAAATTATTTTCACTGACTGACATTAGACATTAATGTGTGTTAATGCTCTGAAGCACCAAAAGAATTAGTGCTATAATTATAACCTGATCAATAGCTGCACTTTACAAGACAAAGAACAGGCAGAATTAAAGGAATAATTTCAAATTTTTGCAAGTCTTACCACAAGTTCATTAGTTTAACATGCAAACAGAATAATAAAAACAAACTTAAAACAACAATACATAGTTAATAATTTTGTGTAATTTTAGCAGGGACATCCTGTCATGCTATTATCACTAAACATATCCATAAACATCTGTACAAACCCCTAACCTCATGAGGAGGAGGAATCCAAGATCTATATTTTTGTCTTTAAATATCGCCACAAAATTGCATTACAGTTGGTGGAAACCAAGCATAAACCTCCAGGACCAAAACCTGAGCTAATTCACTGAACTGAGCATCCCCTGGTTGTGCTTTTGGTACCTTTTGGACCATGTTTAATGGAATTATCTGCCATGTTATATGATCTGCTGTATGGTATTGCTCACACAGTTCTTCTAAGTCAAGTTACTGTTTTATTAATCTGTTACTCTGCACTAAGAGCCAGGTATGTGTGTCTCTGTGTTGCACATTGTACCTATCCAGTCAACAAGCTAACTACTGGCTCCAGAGAGTGCAGGAACCAGTGGGCTACATCACGGTTACATCCTTCTTTTATATGCAGTCTTTGGTGAAAATCATCACAAGAAAAATATTGTGGTAACAGCTGTGAAATTAGATGTTTGAAGCTGCGTAAAGTTTCTGGTCTGTAACACTCAAAAAAAAATTCTTTTCAATCTGCCCATTATGTAGATAATTATCTGTAATTTAGAAACATTACAGCATTACAGGCAAATGGAACTTAACAATTGTAATGTTTTACTTTTAAAAAACTTATTGGGGAGTTTTCACCTTAATTAGATAATGCAGTGAATGAAGACATGCAGCTCTGGGCCTCAGGTCAGAGTTGAACTGGGCTGCTGTATTCAACCTTAAGGCATATTTTCGCCTGCACAAACTGTAAGCTAAACCAGCACCCAGTGCTTTACTTAATGACTCTGTAAGGTATTATACCAAAAGTTGCATGACATATTAAAATTTAGCTTCCAGAGGTAAGATACCAAGACTTCATTCTTAAAACTTGAATTTGCACAAATTTCACATTTTAATATTAGAAATAGCTCTCGGGAACCTGAGATGACAGTGCCAATGCAGACCAAAGTCTACAGTATTTTATCTGTTGTGTGAAAAATCAGATGTGTCACACCTCATTAAATGGACTAGTTCTTATATAGCACTTTTCTACTCAGTCTGAGCACTCAAAGCGCTTATACAACATATTTTACATTTACCCATGCACACCCATTCATACAAGCACTTCCAATATTAACTAAGCGCTTTTTAAAAAAAGTATCTAACACCTGCCTGTACACCTGTACACCTGCCTGTACACCTGCCTTGACTATCTGTTTAAAGGCTCATTTTTTGTTTATCTTCAGTCTGCTTCTGTGTCCTGTACTTGGGTTTCATCAAAAGCTTCAAGAAACAGCAGTTCATCATTAATTAGATTAGACTAGATTGCTTTATTGTCACTGAATGTTCAGCGAAATTTCCATTGCAGCTACCGTTTAAAAAGACATATATACACTATACATAAAAACAATAGTAAAATACACAATAAAATCAAGTTAGAATAAAATGTGCAGAATTGTGCAGGAAGAAAGTCATTTCCAGCCTCCCCCTTATTAAGTGTGAGGGATTATGTGTGCAGCTGAAGAGGGGAGTAGGTGTGTGGCTGTAGTCGGGGGGNGTCCGTATGTTTCTGTACTGCTTTCCTGATGGAAGTGGTGCAAACAGTCTGTGGCTCGGATGGCTGTGGTCTGCGATGCTCTGGCCCTCTTTTTGACCCGGCCTGCATATATAGAGTCAAGGTCTGGGAGGGGGCAGCCCACAATGCCCTGTGTGTCATGGTCCTGGGCCGGTGGTCCAGTGTTTTGTTTTCTTGGTTTTGTTTCAGTATTTCTCTGATCATGTTTATTGGTTTTCTTTTGTTTCCCTCAGTTTATTCTGGTCCATTGTGTTTCCCTGTGTTAGGTCTGCCCAGTGTTTTGAGTTTAGTTTTATTTTCCCTCAGTCTTGTTATTCCCCAGTATGTTTTGATTCTTGTTCCCTTTGTCCCTGTCTCCCCTGTATCTATGGTCTTGTGTCTGTTTTGTTGTCTTGTATTTAT
>JASGAU010410963.1:12607-24008 GCA_030220045.1 Australoheros facetus | reverse complement strand
CCCACCACCCCCACTTCTGACCTAACTAAAATGCTGTGCGCAGTGCCTCACAATGAAGTGTATTTCTTTCACATGTTAATGCTTTTACTCACGACTCAGTGCACAGCACAAGGCAAGAAACAGAGCTGGTCAGGAAAACAAGATTGCGTACATTTGCGCGTGCGCACACACACACACACATACAAACACACACAGGGCAGGAGTGGCTACAGATAGAGTGAATCTAAATGAACTGCCACTGATTTTCCTTTAGTTGTGATGAGGAAGTTTGAAATCCAGTACAGAGAAAAATAAGAAAGAAAGAAAGAAAGAAAGAAAGAAAGAAAGAAAGAAAGAAAGAAAGAAAGAAAGAAAGAAAGAAAGAAAGAAAGAAAGAAAGAAAGAAACCCCGTCTATCATAGACAGGCTTCATTATTCCTAATCATTTCAGCATATGACACAAAAACTCTTTTCCACTGTATGTGTGAGGGTAATGATTGTAATGATTTAACAGGGTGAAAGAAAAAAAAAACCTGAAAGATGAAATTACAGATGCATCTGTTGACATTAATGCTGCTTGACAAATATGAGTAGAAACAAATCTCCTAAACAAAATAACACAGCTGCATTCAAAGTTTGTGTGTTCATGTGTGTGAACCTAGGCTGAGTCGCTACCATAATTCAATCCCATTAAAACCTGTCTCACTGCCAGATTTCAAAAATGCATGAAAAGCAATTAATAACTTGACGTAATTAAATTTGTTCTAACAGCTTTTATTACACCGATTTCATCCTGTTTTGTGTGTTTTGCTTCATTGCTTTGTCATAATTAACATACTTCGCATTTCACTCAATTAGTGAGAGCATGAATGAGTTGTACTTTGGAACAAACAGCCGAGGGAACCATGCAGCCGGAGATATTTCTTCTCGCTTGCAAATGACATCCGCACAGGGAACACAATGACAATTCACGTGCTGTTAAAGCGGACTGCGCATTATTACACTCACACGCTAAATTTGGAGACATTGTCATGGTAATTTGCTGAAATTCAGGTAAAGAGATGAAGACCAAGAGAAACATTAATATTTTTTGCTTTCTGTCTTTTAGCAACGTTGTGACGTTAACTGTGACTCTTTGCCACAGTAAGCTTCTCTTTTAAGGAGCTGAAATTTCAGGGCTTCAAAGAACAGAAACCCAAACAGTGGATTTGGTGTGCAGGAGAACAGCATTGCCATCTGTCTTCACACACACAAAAATGTTACTGTCTGCTCAGTATGCCCATCAATGAGCATTTCTGACAAATAATCATAGCTGCATAATATATTCTTTATATGCATCAGGAGTAAAGATCAATAAACCAGACACAATATGTTGCCAGTTAATGATTTATACTGCCTGTGAGCTCTGCAAGCCTAACCCTAACCATTACTCTCTTATGAGCTTCAAATGACATGCCAATTATCACCAACATGCTACTTAGGGGTGTGGGTTAATAAGTCTAATAGCTCTGCATTTAACCCCCTGATGGCCTGTTAAGCCTGTTCGCTCCTCCTGGTTCCCCTGGAACAGCTAATCTCTCCCTCAGGGACCATTACTGTCTGTCTGTGTCCACTCTTTGTTTCTGTTAGACCACAGCTTAGCTCGGCAGGAGCTTTGTGCTGAGTTAACTGTTATCATCCAGCCATATGGTCCGAGGTAGATCAAGGTTCTCTCACGGGAGCCAGCGAGACATAATTCCTTCACTTCATGTGATGTTCAGACTGTCCAGACTGACATTGCCCAGTCTGGTGTAGCTGTCTGTTTTAGGAAGCGTCTGAGTGATTTTGAAATCCTGTGGGATTTCCACTTGAAACCTTCTGTCACTGTTTGCCAGCGTGCAGCGTGCTCTCCTTCTTCTCTGCTCGTCTTTCATTTCTCCTTTATAATCCTTTTTATTGATGTAGAAAATGTTAGAAAGAAACCACGACGCTACATTCAAAATAGACCTGAAATCTGTTCTTGTAAAATACATCCTGCATGTTGGTCCTGCCATTTAATGCACTGTGTGAGTGACAGCAGAGCAGAATTTGGTTAATTCACATCCAAAATTTCCAATTAATGCCCAAATAAAAAGGATAGAAGAAAAGTCATAACGAGCTCATACAGACCTGAGTATGACCAGTTGACATCTTCGGTGAGTTTTCTCAGGCCTTGGATCAGCGGTTCAGCTTCCACCGCTATCAGAGAGAGAGAAAGAGAAAGTATCAGTACCGTGTCGCATTTCCATAAACAAATACACATGCTTTTACGTGTCTTACAGTACAAGTACCATATGGTCAGTGACTTTTCCTAGAAATTAGACTGGGTTAATTCAGGCACATGGCAAAGGCTCTTATTATCATATGTAAGGCTGACAGTTGAACACACTCTTGTTGTAGTTTTGAATCTACTTTTTCATAGACAGTAATTTTCCTTTTCTCTGACCGCTCTGATATCTACTGATTTGTGTCCACGTTCATGAAATGAATGTTTTCCATATTTAAAGGGCAAAAAAAAAAAAAACAGGTGGAAGGTTTGCCACAGTTTGAGGCCCACATGTGACAGATGTTACTGTTCAATTATACTATACTGAAAACTTGTGGGTTAGGCTTAAAGAAGGTCATAGTTTGGGTTCAAATACAACAGTTGCCACTTTTTTGAACTCCATTTTCTTGAGTCTCCACAGCATACAGTCTCAGTCACAGCACCACTGTGTGTCCGAACTTTTGACTGGTACTGTACATTAGTTTCAAAGTAACCCTGTCACAAATCATAACCACGAACATGAACACAAAAATAACTTTTCATGAGCATTTCCTGTTTGCAGTGAGAGCAGGTCAGATGATTTGTAGTGAACATATTCCAGCCAAGTGGTTATTTACAACAGACCCCACTGTTCTCCACCACCTTTTTATTTTCAGTTTCTTATAGTCCCTTTCTTCTGACACTACATATCCAATGATGTTTCATGTTTTATTTTAAACAAAACAACAAAAAAATTCTATATAGATTTGAAACATCTCTCGTTTTAATTATAATGACCTGTGACACCTCATGGCCCCCTGGAACCCCGAGTAGCCTTGCAGTGGCAGAACAAGGCTTTCAGTGGTGAATGGGCTTAATTACATAATTACATCATTCCTTTTTGTCATTTTCTGCTTGTTGGCCTCATCGTGCTCCCCTGACTGTTCAACTGTTCTCCTGACACACGGGTCAACAACCTCTGTTGTTAAACAAGCCATTCTGAGCCAAAAAAAAAGACTGCATGAACCCTCAAAACATATTTGAGCCTTATTATGATGGTGGTACAAGTAGTTTAACCTAACCTTGTTAGTAAGTATAAGCAATTAGACTCTTTTATCACAGTTGGTTACTCTGCAGTGGGCATTGTCATTACAATAATACCACATTTTGGTAATATTTATGAAATTCTGGAAGTGAAATAATGAAGATCAATTACATCTTTACAAATCTGTATTACCATCTAAACAGAATAATTGTGACATGGGAGGGAAAATATGTATGAGCACATACGGGCCTACTTTAGAGGCCACTTTGAGAGTTACCTGTGTTTATGCAAATTAATCCAATTAAAAACAGCATTCTTTGATGATGAATAAATATATAGCAGTAATAATTTTTTTTTTTTTTAAAGAAACAGTTCAGTTTCCAGTCCAGCTACAGATCAAACATAGCAGTAAACCAGCATCACTGGAGGTGAATAAATCTGTCCAGGCACTGTTAAATTCTGTTTTTCTCCACCCACAAAACTAAAAGCACAAGGAGCCGGATGACATACATACTGTAGGCCATGATGCACACATTAAAACTTTTTTTTTACATTTTGATTTAGACATTTGAATTATAAATATACATTTAAATGTATTAAAAAAAATTATTAATTTCCTTCTTTAGCTTCATCTAGTTTTCATCTAGTCACAGGGCCGCTGGAGAGGGGCCGCAGGCTCAAGCCCCCATCCTAACTCCTTCCCTTTACTTTTTGACTAAGGATGTGTTGTAAGCTTTTTTTTTCAGTAGAGACAGAGCAGCAGTATCACCAAACAGGAGATCACTGTGTACGGTGCAGGAGATAACGGCACCTCTGTTAGAGCGTGCGTACACACACACACACACACACACACACACACACACACACACACACACACACACACACACACACAGTGGTATCTAGCTCACTGAGGAACAGAAGAGGACACAATGATGCATGAAGTCACAGCTTCTGTGTATCTGTGGGAGTGCTGCTTGCCTAACTGATAATTGCACTGGCTGTACATTTGCTAAAAGTTTCGTGCCCTTCTATAACCGGCCTCTCTTCCACTATGACAGGATATCATGCACAAACATAAAGATGCACGACTCTCTCTTCCTTGTGCTGCATACTTCAGACTCTTGCTTTCTGTTCTCACATTCTGTATACAAATCTTTTCTCTTACTTACTCTTCCTCCTTCCTTAGTAAAGTAGCTTATTAGCAAATTCAATGAATGTGATTTTTTAAAAACGTTTTATGAGTGCTGCACTAACAATAGCATTTCCTAATGATTTTTATTCATGGCAAAAGGGTGATCTCAACATAATAGAGAGAGACCTTTGCTCCTGGGAAAGAAATACAGTATATCTGAATATATAACCCTGAGGAGACTGCATTCCTTTTAATATGCCACACACAGAAACTGCATGCTTTATATTGTTAAAGCATCACTTCTGCAGATAAATAGAAATGTAGCATTGTGCAATGTAGCCAACTGCATGGGCACTGCAACTACGTGATGTATTTTGTTATCACCGGGGTTAAAAATGGCAAAGATAGGCACAAGCATGATCTGGCAAGTCTGTTGCTACACTAAACTCCACATAGAGACCAGCAGGGGCTACATGATCGTAAAGACTCCGACATCAACTCTCATCATAAAAAGGTTCGGGTCAAAAACAGCATGAATAAATGAAAAATAAGAGGACTAAAAGAAAACATCTCCTCTTTCTTTGATCTTTTACTGTGTGCAAAAATACCAAAAACCTGTCCTCCAGGAAGATGAAAGCTCTACGCCGAGTCAGATTTAGGTCACGGACAGCAACCATCATCTCCGCAACACTAAATCTGTGCATGTGGCTCAACTAAAAACAGAATAATCCTATTGTTTGCTACATACAACAGCAGGATAGAAACACGGGGTAAATTATTGCACAAGTGGCATATGCATTTGTGTTGGTAAAACACCAAATATATGCAATGCACTGCTGCCACAAATCCTCTCTGTATCACCCGTTAAATCTGCTCCCGAATGAATATTCAACAAACTCTGACAGAAAGGCAGCCACAGGGGGATGTAATGTTGCATTTTACACTTGTCTAACTCATTTTTGCTTCTTCTATCTTCTATTTTTTTTCCCTATAAGCAAATTAAGCAAAAAAAAGAAAAAAAAGAAGAAGAATTGCATTCTTTTCTCCTTTTGGAGCTGACAGACTGCTGATTAGTCAGATGAAGACAGCCAACTTTTTTCCAGAAAAAGGTTCTGGAATTATCTGAGCAGTGACTCGTGTCTTAAGCTTTAAAATAAAATAAAAAATAACGTGTATCCAAGCTTCGTCACTGTTACATGAATCTAGTTCCCTGGGAATAAGTTCTTCTTAAATATCCTTAAATTTAAAAACCACACACACAGGCATTTGGAAACAGGATGAGCACTGCCAGAGCTACAAAATGACCTCCAGCAGCCACTGATGTGAATGTCTCTGACCAAACAATCAGAAACAGACTTCATGTGGGTGGCCTGAGGGCCCAACATCCTCTAGTGGGCTCTCTGCTCGCTGCCCTGCACCATGGAGCCCAATTGGCATTTGCCATGGAATACCAGAATTGGCAGATCCACCACTGGCGCCCTGTGCTTTTCACAGATGAGAGCAGGTTCACCCTGAGCACATGTGACAGACATGAAAGGGTCTGGAGAAGCCATGGAGAACGTTATGCTGCTTGTAACATCGTTCAGCATGACTGGTTTGGTAGTGGGTCAGTGCTGATCTGGGGAAACATGTCCACAAAAGGATCATCTGGGATCTGTGAGAAGATCCCCCAGGACACCATCCATGGTCTCATTAGGAGCCCTGATGTTGTCAGGCATGCATACAAGCACGTGGAGGCCACACAAACTACTGAGTCCCATTTTGAGTTGCTGCAGTGAAATTTCAGCAAAATGAACCATCGTGCTGCATCATTATTTCACTTTGATTTTTGTCTGTAGATTGATAATTTTTGCTGTTTTTAACAATGTGTCATCCTTTCATTCCTAACACATTACCCAGCCCATATCAGTGTGGATAATCAGCATGAAGTTTCCCTTTCATTTCTTTGAGCAGTATATTAACCTACACCTTATACAGAATGACAAATACATATATGTATTGTAAAGTGAAGAAAACTGCAACCAGTCTGTATCTGTGAATGATCATGGTCCATGTAGTGACAATGACTTTAAAGAGGAAAACAAAGAATAAGAATGTATGATGTGTGCCAGTCTACAACAAAAACACTGCTGAGAAATGAATAGGAGAAGGTTGGAGTCAGCTGGTGCTGTAGCTGTAACAACGACTTCATTAATATCACACTGTGGGAATTTAATCTAATTTTTTTTTTTTTTAATCTAATTTGGTAACAATCTTTGGTAACCTGTGATTTTGATGATTTTTTTTATTTTTCCAAGAATAAAATTACCAGGCAGCATGGTGGCATGGTGGTTAGCACTGCTGCCTCACAGTTAGAATACCATCTGCCCCCCCCCCCCCTCTGTGGAGTCTGCATGTTCTTCCCGTGTCTGCGTGGGTTTTCTCCAGGTACTCCGGTTTCCTCCCACAGTCCAAAGACATGCAGTTACTGGGGTTAGGTTAATTGGTGATTCTAAATTGCCCATAGATGTGAATGTGAGTGTGGATGGTTGTCTGTCTCTCTGTGTTGGCCCTGCAACAGGCTGGAGACCTGTACAGGGTGTACCTACCCCTCGCCCTGTGACAACTGAGATAGGCTCCAGCCCCCCGCAACCCTGAACAGGATACAAGTGGATGGATGAATGGAAGAATAAAATTTCCATCTGAAAAGGAACGATATTTGAAGCATTTGTTTGGAGAAAAATAGGAGAACTGGATAATTGCCATGGACAATGCATGAAAATCAAATATTCAAAGTTAAGTGGAAATGCATAACAAATGTATATCAGCAGTATTTTCTTCCTATGTGGTCACTGTGACTGCACTTGATTAGACATGTCCTCCTGCATCCTGGAATCTATTCTTGGCCCACTCTGTAGTTGTAAATTTATTTTTCTTCACCATGAAAATTATTTTCTGCTTCACCACAAAACATGTACTCTTTAGTTTACTAGGCAATTTTCTACTATAGGCTGCACATTTATTAGAATGAACCCAGCTGCTGATTACTGCAGCCTAATCTTCTTCACTTCACATCTTTTCTCCTCACACAGACAGAAACATAAATGTTATGTGCAAGAATTAAGAACATGAGCGTAGTGCTTCCAACATCACACTAGAACTCTGACATCTTAAAACATGTTTGTTAGAGTCCTGCTTCTAAAGGCAAAAATAATATTTTCCACTCGGCTTCCTAAAGTGACAAGTATCTCAGATTTTGGTTGACATTGAAGAGTCACAGTATACAGTGCCATGACCCCTTCCTGATTTCTTAGTTTTTTCCATATCTGTAACACTTACATGCATCAGATCATCGAACAAAGTTTAATAAGATAACCCAAGCAAGTACAAAATGAAGTTTTTAAATTACTGTTTCATTTATTAAAGGAACAAAATTATCCAACCCATCCTGAAAAAGTAATTGCCCCCTAAACCTGAAAACTGGTTGTGCCATCCTTGACAGCAAGAACTGCAATCAAGGCTTTGTGATAACTGGCAGTGAGTCTTTCACATCAATGTGGAGGGTTTTCAAGCATGAACGGCCTGTTTAAGGTGCCAAAAGCATCTCAATCAGATTTAAGTCCAAACTTTGACTTAGCAGGGCAGCGTGGTGGTTAGCAGTGTTGCCTCACAGCTACAGGGTCTGGGTTCAAATCCACCTGGGGACCTGTGCAGGCTGTACCCTGCCTCTTGCCCTATGACAGTTGGGATAGACTCCAGCAACCCTGAAAAGGTGGAAGAGGATGAATGGACTTTGACTCCACTCCAAAACCTTCATTTTGTTTTTTCAGACATTCAGTGGTGGACTTGCTGGTGTGCTTTGGATCATTGTCCTGATGCACAACCCGTGTGTGGTTAGTCACAGTTCGTTCACAAGCAGAGCCAGGCAGGTTTGGTAGATTTTTCCCTTAAGAAATGAAATTATCATTTAAAAACTGCATTTTGATTTTACTTTGTCTAATTTGTTTGATGATCTGAACCATTTAAGTGCAAAAAAACTGAAATCGGGAAGGGGGCACATACTTTTCCACAACACCGTACACATTTATCTATGACAACTCAATCAGGAAGACACTCAAAGGTCTTAGAGAAAATACAGCACAGCACAGCAAAGTCTCAAGAGAAACTTGATATTGATTGTATCAAAGCTTCACAAACTAAAGTGACATGAATTCAAGAGTGAAGTCAACAAACCTGGTAACCTGGTTATTTTTGATAAGCTCGTGTTTGGTATTATTTTTTCACAGCACGTTCCAAGATTTTAACATGTGTATACGCGTGCCCTGCAGGTGTCACCACTCAAAGTCAATAAACCCAAAAATGGTATCGAGCACGTGCAAATGAGAAGCGTGTCTTGCGAAGTTTGTTAAACACTGTGAAATGTTATAATTCCTAAATCTAACCAAGAAATTGAAAGCCATCGGAATGTGACATCCAGGGAGTGAGAATGTAAAGTAGAAATGTCCAATGTTAGGATGGAACTGGATTTTAGATATACTGTAACTGCATTTATGTTTCCATCTTTCAGGTATTTGACCCAATACACATCAGCAGCCCACCAACCAGCTGCTACAATCAGAAAATGTGCAGGAGCTAAGAGCCGCCTTCTTATCTGCTATAAAAGAAATGAACACTCTAAAACAGTTCTCTCAATGAGAAGACCACCATCCAGGAAGATGGGCATTGAACAGAGGTGTGACACTTCCAAGTCAAGCTCAGACAAAAAGATGAACTCCTCCAGAAATTTTTTTTTTTTTTTAATGGACCCTTCGGAGCAAAGCACACAGTGACCTCCTCCACCTCCTGGCACAGAAGGATAAAGAGTTAGTGAGAAAAGAAGTAGAGTGGAAAGACACCTGTCCTGCTCTTCAAGAGAACATTGCTCAGCAGGAGGAATGCTGCAGGAGTCCAGGAGGAGAACAAGAGAAACCTTCTCTGCTGCTGGAAAAAGAGAATCAATGGGACAGAAAAGCAAGAGAGGCAGAGACAAAACTCCTCATCAGCAGGAACCAGCAGCAGTTACGCTGCCTGAGCTGATCATTTTACTTCACAATGATGGCTTGTTGCATCCTAGCAGCTTCAGTTTCAGAATGTTTCACAGTTTAGTGTAGAATCATTAAAAATAATCTTTTTTTCTGTTCAGCAACTTGCACTTCACACAAAGGAGCAGGAGGAGATAGTGACACAAGCTCAGAGAGAACAAGAGGAGGAGCAAAAAGAGAAAGGAGATGAGAAAAAGAGGTACAAAGAAAGAAAGATAAAGGACAGGCGGAGAACGACAGAAGAGAAACTGCAGAGAGAAAACATTTTATACACGTCCCCTAACCTTCCGCTGTCCCATCCCTCCACCACATCCAGAAAACTGTGTGAAGGTGGAGCACAGAAAACAGAAAAATTAGGAGAAAATAACCCACACTCCTTCTACCTTTTCCCCTTGCTTCCTGGCCCCTATTTACCCTCGACCCTCCCCTCCACCACTCCCCCATCCATACACATGCAGATCCTGGCTTTCAGATTGGCACTGATAGCAAAAACACTTTCATTACTAACAGTAATACATATATTACCACAAAATAATAGACACTTCACTGAAATGCATGTGTGTGCACTTTACTGAGAGTATGAAAACTTTCTGATTTCAAGTGCAGAAACTGTAAAATTGAAGCATTTAGGAAATAAGACCCGGGGCACATCTGGACACTCTGGGTCACACAGGTATGTTTCATATCTAAAGCGGGAGCTCATAGCAAGAGTCGCAAAAACACACAAAGAGGCTGTCAGTCAGTTTGAGGCACGACTTGAGGGATGAGGTGATGAGTGAGCGCAAAGCCAGGAGCAAAGAGACACTGACGCTCTGTGCTTTAAAGAGCATAGCGGATACTGATGGGACTTCACTGCTGCAGGCTGGCCATGCATGAAGCTCACAGTTGAATCACTGTATTATTCCACCCTTCTGCACTCTATCTGCTTTATCAGATTTCCCGATATTAAAGTTTTAACAGACTGCTGCAGAAAGAAGGCATTTCTATGGATGGTGTTTTATTCATGCACGAAAGTCAAGGGACATGCAGTGCTCCAACAATGCTCTGCTTCATTGTCAAATAATAACACAGATGCTACCTGATACCTGAATCAAGGGCAGTCAGAAGCAACTATCATCCTGTTGTAAATGAAAGTAATGAAGCCAAATGAAATCCCAGCTGAGAGGCTGAGCCAGGCTCTTGACACTGACCACACTGATTGTCAGTCAGTGAGGATAATTTGCTGAGAGCGCAACACTCGTGCCTATAATATGGCCAAAACTTGACTGGCAAAAAAAGATCATTAGTTTTCACATGTGAATCAGCTAAATGGTAAAAACCTACTGTATTGGCAAGTTTTTCATCAAAAAAGTGGCATCACACAACCATGTTTCTTAAATTAAGCAGCAGTTAATGTGACAGAATGCAAAGTAAAGACATCAAGGACTTACAGACTTGGTTGTGTTACTACTTCAAGGTGCATTTGTTTCCCCAAATGCAGCGTTCAGCATTTATGAAGATAACAGTGCCACTTTTTAATGTAACAGAATTTTTTTAATGATGCATTCACACAGAAAAGGATAGAGATCACAAAGGCTAAGGTCATTTTCAAATTGCCCTGACAGGCTAGTGTTACCCCTCAGATTCCCTTACATCAACACTGAGCTCATTCCAGGAGTGATTTTGTGATGAAGTGTTGAAATTTACTGTTTCAGTCTGTCTACTTGACCGTGACCTTTTCGTCTCCTTCTTTAGTTACGATCTCTAATGTTCCCTAGAAGGCCTTCCAGCAAACCCAACAGATGGGATGGGAATTTGCCACTTTCAATCAAGCCTTCATGTTCAGGCAAATAATTTTAGTACTGCGGTTTGTGAACCCTTGAAGTACTTTGGATCAACTGGGATGACACTATTTTTTTATTACATTTATACAGCAGTAGCAT
>JASGAU010410959.1:0-29051 GCA_030220045.1 Australoheros facetus | reverse complement strand
GAGCGAGAGCGAGAGAGAGAGCGAGAGAGAGACCGACCAGCAGAGGCTGCGAATGGACAGACTGCGGTATTTGCATGTAAACTGCATGTAAAATTTCCATGTAAACGTCATGCTGCTTCCTGCTCTTACATTTACTGTGATGGCCACGAATTGCTGCAGGATTTCAGTGCAAAGCTGGACATTGGGTCACTGATTTGGGCCTCAGTCCTCAAACTTCGAGTTTATAGGGCCCAGGATCAAGCCTCTGGCTGCTGGGACTTAAATGTGTCACAGTGGGTCTTTGTGGGAGATCAAATTATTTTTCATTTCTTTTTTTTCCTCTAATTCAGGTAGTTTTAATTATTTTTGACAGTGGTTTTGCTCATTTTTATTAGATTTTATTTTTTGTTTAATGCTGAGTTTTAGTTTAATTTTTGTTAGTTTAAGTATTAGTTTTAATTTTTCACAATTTATTTCAGCACTTTTTTTTCCTGAAAACAGTCCATTATGGTTGCCACATTGCTGACTCTCTGTCAGAGCTGCTCAGAGAGGTAACTTGATTAGATACTCAATAATTAGACTTCTGCTCTGGGTCTTTGCGGGGCCTACGTACACAACCAACCAGCATTTATTCTTGTGTGAGCCGCATTATGCGTTTTAATTACCTTGTGGTCGTGTCCCAGTGTTTTATCTGCGGTGGGAGTTTTTCCCTCCTGGGTCATCCCTATTTTTTTTTTTTTTTTCCAAGCTGCAAACATAATTGTCCCTCTAGTTTTTTGTTGTTTTGTTTTGTTTTTTTAATTTGTTCATTCCTTCACATCCATTCCAGTGGTGAACAGGTTAATCACAATCGTATTGGGCTTCGTGCGCCCAAAATCTTGCATCTCTAAAAAAAATAATTGCATCTCTAAAAGATTACTCCTGCACTACTGCTCAGACTTACAGCTATGGCTGCAGTGCAGTTGCATAAACTACCTGAGTGAGAACCAAAACGAAGTCCAATTTTGTTTTGGTTCTTGCTGCTTAGAAGCACTGAAAAGGTCACTGAAAAGGTCCCTCATTGTTTATTACCTCCGCCAAGGAGGTTATGTTTTCGGTCGCGTTGGTTTGTTTGTCTGTTTGTCAGCAGGATTACTCCAAAAGTTATGAACGGATTTTGATGAAAGTTTGTGGAGTGGTTGGAAATGACAAGAGGAAGAAGTGATTACATTTTGGCGGTGATCCAGATCACGATCTGGATACAGGAATTTTTTTAAGGATTCTTCACTATTGCGGGATAGGGGGTTATTGTTGTCTGGGAAAGATGAAAGATTATTTCACAGTATTTAGATACACGTATTACAGCGTCAGTGACCCTATGGCCTTGGCGGAGGTTTGCGCTCTCTGAGTGCTTCTAGTTATTATTGAATTAGGTTTATAATGCAGAATGTGGCCCTCTAAGAGAAAAGACTTGAAGTTAGACATCACACACACACACTCACAAACACATACACGAACACACTATTATCCAACATCAATAGTAACACACTTATTATTTCAGTAGCAAGGAACCCTTGAAGAAAACAGTAAACAGTGTGAAATTTTTGTGCCATATGGTGTACAAATAACACATCAAATTAGTTGTCCAGAATAAAATCTAAACATAAAAGAATAACTTACTAATGCTAAACGCTAAATGCCGTGCCAGCTTGTTAATTCAGTGACAGTAAAAGTTGGATAGTTGTCTGTAATATTATGTGATAAATCTGATTGGTCCATGTGACTTGACGACAATAGGGATGTGGATCCCTCTAATCTATGTTATGATGCTGTGAAAATAAGATGCACTTTTACCTGCAGCTATTGTTAATAAACATTCCTTAAACAACACGTGTGTGTCTACAAGAAAACAAGAAACAAGACAAGCTCCTGGGATTTGCAGGGTGCACGCCCACTAAATGCAGTGATAGAATGGACTAGTTCTTATATAGCGCTTTTCTACTCAGTCAGAGCACTCAAAGCGCTTATACAACACGTTTTTTTACATTTACCCATGCACACCCATTCATACAAGCACTTCCATATTAACTAAGCTAAGTTAAAATTATCTAACATTCACACGCATTCAAACTCCAACAGTTGCGTCGGAGAGCAACTTGGGGTTAAGTATCTTGCCCAAGGATACATTGGCATGTAGCCTGGAGTAGCCAGGAATCGAACCCCTGACCTTCCGATCAGTAGGTGACCTGCTCTACCTACTGAGCTACAGTAACCCCTGTTCCAATAGCGAAATTCTTAGCCCAACGCAGGACGACCTCAGCCAGGTGATCAACTGCTGGTTATAACCCTGGTTGACAGGAAGATATAAGAGGTCAAAAATGCCAAAATGGCATGTAAATAAAAAAAATGAAATGGCACAATGTCCCAAAGATCTCCTAAGGGTTAACATTAGGTTTCACTTCAGCTTTTTCTATGCCTTTGCTCTTCTCCGCAGTTGGGTAAATGGAGTAGTTCTTATACAGCACATTACTACTTTAACTGAGCACTCAAAGGGCTTTATACAAAAAAACCACACTGGTTGATGGACCAACAACAACAAGAGTAGCCCGTAGAACAGTTGTACCACGTATTTTTCACACTGCCCCTCTTCTGATACTAGGTGCTCTCTACAGGTAGGTGGATGTCCGCAGGTGCCCAGAGACTGCCTGTGTTACCACTGCTGGCTGAACCATAACTTCCCCATTATTGATTTACTCAATAAAATCTATCATGGTGGCATTGTTTTGCCCCCCCCAAAAAAAAAAAAAAAAGCAAATGTGCTTCATCTTCAATCAGTTCAAACAGTTAAACTGCTAAACTTGTTAAGCTCACTTATCCTACAAGTAACTTATTTAAAAGTGTTTAAAGGAGGAAGCATCCTGGTTCTTTGATGAATAGGCTGTTGTAAGCCAGAGCTTCCTATTTCAGGAAATAACAGGATCTAATCAGCAGATGATCCACCTCACTCTGTCAACATGAAACGTGCCCAAGTTCAGAAAACTGCCAGTCATTTATATCAAGTCACACCCTAACCCGAGCCAATCATTTCCTTTCACACGTGCAGGTATTCATTGCCACTCTCGCAATTAAATTCCTTGCATGTAAATTCAACAACCGGCACACGCACTAACATTTATGAATGACAAAAAAAAAACTTTACCCATAATATAATAGAATTGAATGCCGTTACTGTCATTATACAGAATTTACAATGAGATAATTTAAACAAAACCCACATTAACCGATGAAAAATGCAACTACATGTCCGTTGAAGGTAGCCCGCAAGGACTGATTACTGAGTAGGTTCAGAGGGGACTTCCGGTTACGTACGCAAAGATCAAATTGGTTCAGTTGGTTGAGTTGTGTCAACCTTGCCTTCGGTCATGGTTTGGTGGGTGTGTCCAGAAACAATGTAGAAAAACAGGTGCAGATTTCTCAGCCACTTTTTTTTTTTCTGTTAGTTTGCAGGTGTGGGAGTTATTTACACGTTTATTGTACTCTATGTGCTCAGACTTTATTTTATAGATAGAGACAGGGGTTTCTGGTTTTGTCATTTGATATGTTGAGAAACATCACTGAACAGCCTAAAAACAAGTTATGCTGGAAAGACCTGTGTGTTTGTGTTGGTACCGGTGTATTGTCACTGACTGGGTGGGTATGGCATGACTTTGTAACCTAATGACTAACTTAAAAACTCAAAAGGATAAAAAAAAAAATAAGACTGAAAGTTTTTTTCTTATAAAAGAAGTAATTTCCCTCAGGACATGAATTAGAAGCATAAAGTTCACTCCTGTTTCTGGGATACAACAAACTCTCAGTACAATAAAAACTCGTTCACGTCCACAACTGCACAAAAGACACAACTGATTTGATCATAAACGACCGGATTTTAGCACCGGGCAGGTGTAAACGGCACCTCCTCCTAAAATAAATAAATACCTGGCCGGTGATGCCGGTGATAACGGCCACCTTCCTCTCCGTCTTCGGCTCTCCGTTAACCTCGGGGCGACCGCTGGCAGTCTCGGAGTACTGGGCCATCTCTGAATGTTGACAGACTGTTGCCTCACCGACCAACAGAACCGAGCAAAAAGCGTGAGTTTACAGTCTCAGTGACACCGAGCCGCCTCAGCATCCGTAAATCAAGCTGGAAACTGCTGCACGGTGCGTTGCGTATGAGGAAGCGCCATGAGGCCAGCCAATGGGAAGGCAGTACGAAGGAGCAGCAGAGGAAGTTTCTCTAAAGAGTCTGTCGCGGCTGCGGATCATTTTGCCACAGCGCCACTGGACGGAGGGAGAGCGAAATACAAAACAAAGTTTCATCTGTAACAGGTCGCGTTATTATTTTTAAATAAATAGTGCAGCTAAGAAAAATAATTGAAGACTTCATTAGTATTTGTTTACTATATAGGGCATGACTCACTAATAATTTTAACTATTTGAATTACATCTCTTTACATCTTTTAGTTTAGTAGTGAATATTTTAAAGTCATGACACTGATTTTTTTTCAAGAATTAAAAACTCTATGGGAAAGGCAGACATACCCACCACGGGATCACCCTGGCTTATTTCACTCTTTGAAAGCTCATACTGAGCATTTTGGCTGTGAAACCAAACCTTGAGAAACTGATGGATACTTTGTGCTTATGAGGTAGCTGCTTGTCAGTCACAAGGCAGGTCCACTCTAAAGCATATCCCAATTTATGGTGCTTTTAGTCAGTTGGGGACCATAATATACAAATTGATCATTTTGTTGTATACAAAAAATCTTGTAACTAACCTACAAACCCATTAATGTCAGTCTTCCGTGTGGTCATAATTCTTTAAGTCAACAACATTTTCCACTGGCGTTGTGACATCACACTCTGTTACACAAAATAAGCACAGACTGTGCAGAGACGTACCTGCACTGCTCCAGTGATGCTGTAAAATAACGTAAATATAAAATATATGACTTACATAACAATTATGTTACATCAAAGTTAGGGTAGGGGGGTCTATGATGGGGATGCCGTCTAAAAGGACTTTGATTGCTTTTAATTCCTTGCCTGCTTTTTAAGTTGTCTAAAGATTTTAACCGTTTTTACAATCATTTTAATATTTCTGATTTTACTGAGGAGCTTTCTGGATTTAAAAGCGTGCCCTCAGATTTCACAGTACACACTGAGAGTGGAACAGGAGCAAACTGTTGTGGGAATTGTTAAGGTGCAGAAAAATTGTTGGCACAGCTCTAAGCAACCTCACTGACTCGCACAAGGTGAGGTCAGTGAAAAAGGCTGCACTGATCCTGGCAGATTTAGACCACCCTCTGCACCTGGTTTTAAGATGCTCCCCTTCGGACCCAGATATGTGCTACCAAGATGCAGAATGCACAGAGAGACTGAGAGACTTATTTGTCCCTGCAGCAATTAGGTTTTTAAATGATTTGTTGTGATTTCATGTATGTTGTCTTGTTATACATGTTTGTTTTATTTTTTTTACTACTGCTGGTGGAACAAATTGCCCACAGCGGATAATAAAGATCCTTGAACTAAACTTTCAAGCTCATTAGAATTGCACAAATTCTGTTTTTGCCTTATATGCTGTATATCGATGTATGCTATATGTGTGTGTATGAGCCTCAAATGGTACATTTGCTCACCCTGTGACCCCTCTGCTGTTTTCACTATTATTTATTGGATTTAAGGGTTTATTTCTAAAATCTAAGAATTATTATTATTATGCAAGGTGGGGTTTCTTATCCTCTGTTAATTCACTGTGGGTCAAAAATTTCTTAGTCATAATATCAGCTATAGAACACTGTGTTTTATTCTAGGCCAGGTACTATTTAATTCTGGTTACTGTTGCTTTTTGACCAGTCTGGAGACCTCGAAGTTGAGTTTTGTGTCTCTCAAGAACAATTGGAGAGACACTCGAGAACAATGTGACCTAGGATGTTCAAATTCATACCATAGATGCATCTACTAAAAATCTCGTATGACTTATTTCCTGTATAATAATGCCAATCACAGAAAGTAAAAGTATTCTCTGTGGTTTATATTTATTATAATTTTAGCATTTCTTATTCCTGGTTCTTACTTAGCTTCTTTACTTTTTGCTTATGAACTGATAGGGTGAATAAAGTGACCGAGGCTCATGTCAAATCATTTTACACTTTATACTACCACTACCTACAAGCACTATCAGTTCAAAACAGATGGAGAGAGCTGTGATTTAGACTTGGCCTTCTCTCACTGGTTCATCCAGTGGCTGGTTTGGGCCTCAAGGCACAAGTTTCTTCCAATCAGCAATAAGAGCTCTGTAAAAGAAACACATGCATTCCTGACCTCACATGTCCCTAATCATGACACGGCAGTTTTATTCTACCTAAAAAGAGGGCACAGTGACCTGTACACACCCTCCTTAGACACAGATGTACATGTTTTGGCAGAACCTTCAAGGATAAGACAAACATATTTTAAGGAGACCAGGAAGGTCATAAGATCATGAACCCAAATGCCGTGGAGTCAGTCTGGTGACTACTGGTCCACTATCTGGTGGCTCTCTATCTAATGTATTTATTTAATTATCTATTATTTGTTTCAGCCACTACTTATTAATTAATTTCCTGCAATTTGCTCTTAAGCATTATCATTTTTGTTCATAGAGTAAAAAATAAAACCCAACACTCACACACACACCTCATTAAGGCATCTACTGAGACCAGGTAATTACGTGTTTTAGAACTTGTGCTTCCAGAGGATTTAGGTCCCCTAAAGCTTCTACTGCCATGACGCTAAGGGGTAGCACTGGTGGCTGACAGTACTTTTTTAATTGTAAAGGAGTGTGAATATGGACTAGCAGCATTGTCCTGCTGCTGGAGTCAACGCAACATTGTCCAACAGATCCTGGCAAGGACCCTGTGGGTGTAGGTGGTGGAGAGACCTGAAGTTGATGCTCAGATGTGTGTTGGAGTAGCACAGCCGCACAACACAAACTTTGCTACCTCAAATTAAGAGTTTCTCAAAGCCTGGACTTGCTCAGGCAAGCAAAAATAGTAACAGTAACACGTTTTTCCTGCCCCAAGACACCCACAGTCCTTTCAAGTGCTAAGCACAGCTCACTTCTTAAAAATGTTTAACGGTAGTGATTATTACCCCCGCCCCGGGGCGTGGAACGGTATATTATTTTTGGTATGTTTGTCTGTTTCTCTCTTTGTTTGTTAACAATATCACAGCAAATCTACCAGTCTGAGTTGAGTTAGGTGCCTTTATGATGCTTGAATGATTCATAGGTCAGTGATAAGAGTTGCTTAACAAAAAAACTTTCCTCTGAAAGTGGTCAGGTTCATGGACTGGACTAAAAATAAGTGAAAAAACAGCCAATGTCTACAGAAAAACTTTGAAAAATTGCTGAAGACTGCTTAAAAATTACAAGAAAGTCTGACTAGAATTAAACACAATTCCCTTAGCTCATATTGTGACTAGGAAGTTTCATTAAATCTCTGCTCCTATTCTCCATTTTCTGAGCAAAATACAAACAAATGACGGCTGGTTCAAGGTTGTTGCACAGTACTGCATTATATTAACTTTAGGTCCCAAATGCAAAGTTTTCAGAACATAAATGTAACATATTTATAACTTTTATTTTCTTGTACTGTACATATTGTGTATTACAATTTGAAACATTAAGCAGACATAAAGAGACCAATGCAGGACATTACTATTAAATTGCTACCAAATTTTGTACTGAGATCATAAAACAGCTGAGCAGTAGAAGAATTTCTCTAAAAACTGTCAAACATTCAGGCTTCATTTTGGAACAACCAGGTTTGCCCCTGTTGGATATTAGAAAAAAAAAATTACAGCCTATAGACATGGGATACTATATATTTATATCCCAAAAAAACAAAATTTGATTGTAGCTATCTAATAGCAATTCCTCTATTGGTCTCCTTATGTCTGCTTTATGTTTCAAATTGTCATACATGAAATGTACTTACTATGATATCATGAACTTTTCACACAAAAAGTTCATAATATGTTACATTTATTTAAGACTAATAATTAGTACTCTCGCTGCAGCATTTTCAATCAGCTGAAGACTTTTCAGGGAGCTTTTAGGACAATCTGATAATAGTGAATTACAATAGTCCAGCCTAGAAGTAATAAATGCATGAATGAGCTTTTAAGCATCACCCTGGGACAAAAATGACTCCAAGATTCCTCACAGTGTTACTGGTGGCCACGGTAATGCCACTGAGAGAAAGTATCTGGTTAGACACCATATTTCTAAGATTTGTAGAGCTAAGTACAATAACCTCAGTTTTAATTTAGAAGTAGGAAATTGGAGGTCATCCAGGCCATTATGTCTTCAAGACATTCCTGTAGTTTAACTAATTGATGTGTGACATCTGGCTTTTTAGATAGATAAAGCTGGGTATCATCTGCTTAGCAATGCAATGTATGCAATGCTTGCTAGTAGTACTGCCTAGGGCATGTATAGTGTAAATAGAAGTGGTCCTAGCACAGAACCCAGTGGAACTCTGTAATTAACCTTAGTGTGTGAAGAAGACTCCCCATTTACATGAACAAATTGGAGTCTATCAGATAAGTATGATGCAAACCTCTGCAGTGCAGTAACTTTATAGATACTGTGATACCCCATGCTAAACACTGCTACAGGCAGCATAATGTTCTCCACAGTTTTTCCAGACCCTCTCACGTCTGTCACATGAGCTCAGGGTGAACCGGCTCTCATCTGTGAAAAGCACAGGGCACCAGTGGTGGTCCTGCCAGTTCTAGTATTCTATGGCAAATGCCAGTCAGGCTCCACAGTGCCAGGCAGAGAGCACAGGGCCCAAGAGAAGACGTTGGGGCCTCAGGCCACCCTCATGAAGTCTGTTTCTGATTATTTAGTTAGAGAAATTCACACCAGTGGCCTGCTGGAGGTCATTTTTGTAGTGCTCATCCCATTCCTCCTTACACAGAGGAGCAGATATCAGTCCTGCTGATGGGTTGTTCACTTTCTACAACCCCATCCAACTCTCCAAGAGTGACTGCCGGTCTCCTGGAATCTCCTCCATGCTCTTGAGACTGTGCTGGAAGACACAGCAAACCTTCTGGCAATAGCACGTATTGATGTGCCATCCTGGAGGAGTTGGACAACCTGTGTAACCTCTGTAGGGTCCAGGAATTGCCTCATGCTACCAGCAGTGACACTGACCCTAGCAAAATGCAAAACTAGTGAAAAACAATCAGAAAAGATGAGGTGGAGGGGGAAATGTTAGCAGCCTCCACCTGTCAAACCATTCCTGTTCTGGATGCACTAGAGGTGCCCCTCCAGTGCATCTGTTGTTAATTTCATTAACACCAAAGCAGCTGAAACTGCCTCTGATACTTAACTGACCAGCTCAATATCCCTGAAGTTTAATTAACTTGACGCTATACTCTGATTAAAAAGTGTTCCTTTCATTTTTTTATTTTTTTATTTTTTTTTTGAGCAGTATAGATAGATTTCTAGTTTTCCCGTCAAAAGGCACTGCCCTGGAAAGTGATTTCTTCATATTTAGCTAAAAATTTAGACTAGCAGAAAGAGACTGCTGAACTGGTCACACGTCTATCCCCACCTAGTGGCTGAGGTTTGATTGTCTCCAAATCTGGAAAAATATGTTTTTCTAGTGTGTAAGATGTTTCAGAGACATTACAGAGGAAAATCTAATGTTTGGGCGGCTACATCGGCCACAGAATTGGTCTCTCCAGAGGCCAGAATAAACAGATTTCAGGAGCAGAACTTGATATGTGGACCCAGACAGAGGAGTCATTTGAAAAGAAGATCCACATCACTTGAGACACTAACTTAACAGAAGCAATCAGAGCTACTCTTCATCTCTTATTGTTCTTTCACATCTGATCATGTATGACAACATCTGCTCCAGCTGAGAGTGTCATTAGCCTTGAGAAAGTGTTCTCTTTCTGCTCAGCTTCCCTGGGAGCGCAGCATGATGGGAGGTGCGATTTCATTAGAATCTAAAGCAAACATAATCATGTTAAAAAAGAAGAAGAAGGAGAGCACCCTGGGTCCTGAGAAGCACAGCAGTGTGATAATCCACCCTGCCTGATCAAACAAGAAGAACACACAGCTCAGTTACAGCTCGAGGCTCCTCACTTGTTTGGGCAGCAGGTGTCTCGCTGTGAGTTTCCAGATATTTGAGTGGCTGTGGGTGTACTGCTGTGCAGAAAGCTTCATTCTTCACACGTGTTGAGTGTCTAGATACACCACAGAGTGTAGGGCTGAGTTCAAGTGAAAGAGACCGATCAGATGGCCACTTTGATAGAATACCCAGGAATTCCAGAAGATTCACGCCCCCCTTCTTTTCTGAAAGTTTCGTGAACCTTACTGAAACAGAAACTATCTGTGGAAAATAGGTTTCGCGCACTGGGCTGAAAACCTAAGAAAACAAAAAGTCAAACAATAAGCGTACCATTATACTCTTATAGATCTGACCATTCCTGGATGTCCTCAATTTTGGGTCAAATTGTCAACCAAGAAGATAAGTTCTAAGAAATTTCATTTCTTTCAGGATAACAAGGTCTCCAGAGATTTTTTTTTTATCAGTAAACTTGAATTGGGAAATTAGGAAAGTCCCTACATGTATGTTTTGGACAAAGAATCGAACACAGAGAAGACAAACATTTGCCGAGTGCAGTGCTGCATCTTACAATGATGACAAAAGCAAACAAAAATTCCTGAATGCACCCTTTGACTTTATAAAAGTTACACCCACGAGTATCGTACAGCTGACTGAGAAACTGAAGGAAACTGCACGCTCATAGATCAATGACATGTCACACAGTAGGCCTATCCTAAAGTAAACCCTGCTTTAGCTTCCCTCTGCAGAGCAGTGGGGCTGTCATTTACAAAGTAAACATCATGTTATATTCAGCAAGACTTAAAAGTAGCACCTGAGATCAGGAAAGTGCTCACAGACCTCAAAGATCAAGAAAGCCAGTGGTAGTTTTTCCATTTTATAAGTTTATTATGTGGCTAATGTCATGGAGCTATCCCTCTGTCCACAATTCACCGCTACTGCTCCTATAGTTTTAGTCATATTTGAGTGAAATTTGCGCACAATGATCATTTAATGGGTCTTCAATCAAACTGTGCTCAAGGTCAAGGCTAAGGTTGGATATCTTTTTACATGCAAACCACTAGATAAACAGATTTACGTCACTTCTGCATAGGCTTCACTTCTCAGACCCTGAAGCTACTAACATCTTTTATATACAGGATTTTGATCCATTATTTCATCCTGATCAGCAAATTTAAGTTTTCAAGTCTCACATAAATGGGTCCCATGCTTTTTCAGGAATATTGCTGATGCTAAATGTGCCTTCCTTCTGTGAGTTAATGATGTCCATGGGCTACTGTGGTATTCCACGGTAACGCTTGTTTTTTCTCTACCCTTGGATGTCAGTGATGCACAATATCACTATCATCTCAGGTACACAACTCTGGTTGTGAGCACAGAAGCGCCACCCACCTGCTGTTAAGATCTTCTGTTTATGGGGGCCATCAATCAACTTTTTATTGATTGGTGGCCCCCGTATCGGGGGAAAGCTAAAACGGCACCAAAGCCAAGTATGAAAAATGTTTGGAACTGTAAAATGCAACGCTGACTCCAAGAGCAGTCAGAGATGTAGCAGGAAAAAAAAAAAGCATGGGTTACATTTAATAAGCAGGAGTGTGACAGGAGGATTTATTATGTCTCTTTGCCTGCCTTCTTATAGTTCCATCCACCTTTAAATATGTAAGTGATCACACTGAGAATATCATTAAGTTGCATTATTCTCCCCTTCCTCTCCCATTACTGCTTTGTGTATTTTCCTGAGTCTTCAGACACTAATAAACAGATCCTGGAGATTTCGTCGCGATGAGGCTGGGGAATGAGTAAATGGATTTCAGTTGGACTTGGATGTCGTCTTCCTTTCCTGTTCCCAGAGCCCTGCTCTTACTTCAGAGTCTTGATTTACGCTGATAAAAGAGGCTCGTTCTGGTACAGCAATCAGATATTCTGATGGATGTGAAAAGATCCCCGAGTCGATGGCAATACAAATTTCAGCACGTCAGAGAGAGGTTTTATGTGACAGTGTAAACTCACAACAACAGCCTGTTATGAGAAAAATGTAATTCTCAGCTGGAAAACTCCCTGTTCTTTTTTTTTTTTTTTGTTTTTACTTTGACCCACAAAATTGGTTATCATCTCTTTGCTGGACTGTCATTTTTCTCTCGCAAACAGCCAAAAATCCCTCACTGTGCACAGAGAGATGTTTGTTATTGCTGGAGAATGAGACAGAGGGGAACTCAGTTGGAACTCGGTTGTTAAATGAGGTTTGCATTCTCAGCAGCTGACTGTGTGAAGTAATGATGCTTCCAGCCGCTGATCTCAGGCAACGCGGCATTAATCACTGGACATCCAATCCTTAGTAGGAATTCGAACAGAGAATCTCACGAGTCGTATCAAACATTCAAATACAGCCACGCTCTTTCGGTCATTCGTTACTGTGCGATCATCTTTTGGCTTCACTGGAAAAATATTGACATTTTTTAAGAGCCTAGAGATAAGTGGATTAGATGGATTAGTAAAACAAGCTGACAGGGAACAATGAGAAAGCATGTATGACAGTTAAAAATATTCAGTAAATCACTGCTTGTGCTTTATGAATAGTGACATTTGAATTGGACATTAAACAATGGTGATCACATCTGAAAATGTTCAACAGTCAAAAAAGAAAAGAGTCCCACACACAAAATTCTGCACACACATAGTTGCATGACCAAATATATTTACTTGTGGTCCTGTGAATGCAGATGGATCACATGGATGAAATATAGACTAGGGCATGTTTTTAGGATTTTAGGTACATTTCTCTGTCTGATGCTTTCATCCTATAAACACATTTTTTTGCTGGAAGGTTGTAAAATGCTCATTTGTGAAAAGTGGTCAATATACTTTAAATGCAGAGACTTTCAAGTCTTTGTATGCATGTAACTCTTTTTTGTATATGGTCCAAATTCTGAGATGAGAGTCAAATATCTGTTTGCTTGTTTGTTTTTTTGCAAACATGGAAACAGTCAGAAAGTTCGTGCATTGACAAACTTATGAAAACACCAGAAGTTATGACTTGTTAATTTAAGGAGATTTTTGTACCATTCATGGGTCAGCACTCAAGCATAAGCATAGGAAACAATGCCAAACGATGAGGGCTACAAACAGAGTGGAAATAAGTCCTATTTCCTGGTTGATTCAATATTGAGATTTAAGAAGGATTCATACTGCAGCAGCATAATCATCCCAAACAGGCATTAAAACTCTGAAGATTAAAGATGACCAAGGAGCGCATTTTCACGGACTTTCCTCCGCAGGCGTTTGTAGCTGAAACAAACTCGATGGGTTCAAGTGCTGCTGTCATGAAAGCAACAGGGTTAGGATACACAAGTATTCAGAAAATCCACTTTTTTGTTTAAATTGTTACAGTAAGTGGATATTATCATTTACATATTGCTGCATCCCACTCTGCTGTGTATGGTTATGTTGTTCTTGCTCCTTATTTCCTGTTTCATTACAGCTGCCTTCACTTCCTGCCCCTCCTGTATTTTCCACCTGTTAGCTTTTTATCCTGCCTATCAAGCACTCATTCACACTATTGTGTTTCCAGTGTACTGGAAGCCCACATAATTATAATTACATAATTATGCCTAATTATCCCTGTTGCTAAAACAATACCACAACATTTGCACCACATTGATGGAGGCCATGAAACTTTATTTTTTGGATAAGTACACATTGTGATTGATGAATATTTCTCCACAGCATTTAAACTTCTAAACAAAAGGAACTGTTTAACTGCAACCCTGCGCTGTTTAACTTCACATACATGATCACGATCACCTGCATTTACCTACCATTTCATGGCAAATTGGCTGCTGTGACAAAAGACCTATCCTGCCTTCTTTGTGCGCTCTGCCCTCCAGTGTTGTTCCCACTCCATCATCAAGGATCTTCTGATTCTTTAAATGCACCTCGAGGATCAGAGGAGCTAAGAGACAGGAGGCGTTTTGGGGCAAAGTAGAGTGAGAAATCACAGCTGTACTCTCCGGAGGTGACATTTAATTGTTTAAACCTCCATAAATCATCAGTCGCTGATGTAACGTAAGAAATAAGGATATGTCATTCAGCAGCTTTGGATTTCCTGTACATATAAAAGGTAAAAGGACTGAGACACGAAAAAGAGACACCAGAGAAAGAAGCAGAGACTCTTCATAATGAAATCACCCGTAGTGTCCTTGTTCTCCTGTAGCAGATGCTTAAACTGCCTCTGGGTGGAGACTTATAACCATTTCTCCTCATTGTACCTGACCCAGTTGCCTTTATCTTGTTGTTTTGATAGCTCTAACTGGGTCATGGGGTGCTGGGTTGTACACAGAACCTGTGCCAAGGAAAAACTTTTTACTTTTACCTGAGACAAGTCGTACAATGGATTCAGTGTCTTCTGTTGTACATTTTTTTTTTGTCTTTTTGAATAGGACAGTGTAGATAAGACAGGGAAATGGGGAAAGGGTGAGTGTCCCAGATCACTACAGCCTTTATTACACGGGTCACCTGCTCCGCGGTGAGCTATAGCAGCGCCCTGCTTTACAACCTTTTAACAAAATGGAAGCAAATTCCAAAATAGAAGTATCTTTACTGTCCTGTAATTTCCAAAAATACCCAATAAGATGCACTACAAATGTTGCCTGGTGTGAGTTATTTATTAACATATTAATATTTTATAATTACTGATCTCTCGTCATTACACAAGAAAATCTGAAAAAGAAATAAATTCAAATAAACAAGTATTGAAATCACAGAGCTTTTCTACGTCCAAATGGAACAGCAAACAACTGAGTGTCGAATACACGTTCAGTCCCCATCACCTTGAAAGGGGCAATAAAGCAATGACTGGTGTCTTCTTCGCTCTGCCGTTGGCTCTCCATCAACCTGAACTGTGCAGATGCACCTATCATATGTGCATTACTAAATTACATCCTGCTCATCTACCCTGAAAAACGTCACATCTTAAATAAAAGCTCTTCAAGTACATTCTGGTGTTGAACCAGTAAATAAATGAACATAAGAATCCACTTCAGTCATGAAGATATATCTAAATATATATCATTTACAGGTAGTATTCTGCTGTTCGTTATGCCTTCATGGAAGGTGAAAGGGCTACTCCAAGATGAGATGGTGGCGCAAATGAAGATACAGAAGGCAATGCAGGCTTACAGTGGATAAAGGCTGGAAATTAGAGTGAATGGCATGAATTATTTTGTCACTTCTGAGGGGGAAATGAGGGTATGCGGTGCTGTGCTGTACACAAAATAAATTAATGAGCTATGACTTCAAATTCAATCAAGTTCAAAATATATTTAAACTTATGTTCAAGAAAAAAAACATAAATTTTTATAAGACTTTTAAATTAAAGGAAGAAAATCACAAAAATACACCATTTAAATAACGGCATTCGGTCTATATCATATTCAAAGTTGTTTGCTGACCCTTGGAGAAAATAAATGAAGAAAGTGCAAAGCATGCAAAAAATAGGACAACATGACAAACGGTGGAAGAATAACCGTGATGGTTTGATGCTGAACAGCTGTTCTGTGATAAATGTGGAAGCAGACAGGCGACACGGGCTTTATGCCTCTAACAGTTTGGTTCTTCATCATGACACATCTCATACTTTTACCTTCAGCGCTATTGTATTCAGACACGGCAGAAGGTCCGCGACGTTATTAATGTGCCTCGCGCTATTCGGGTCAGAACTGCAAGATGTGGAGCGAAGCAAAGGTTGGATTTGGGAGAGTAGTTATCAAGTGGATATACAGGTACAGCAGGATTGGTCCAGCGTTGGGCTCCGGGTCCTTTCATTGTGAAAAGGCGTGCCGGGGGCCTCACGTTGTTTCTAAGAGGAAAGCAAACAACGTGTTTGGCTTAACAGGAGAAAAGCCAGTCGGTGAGAAACTGTCGGCTCTGTGGGTTGAAAATGTAACTGAAAAATATGCGAGCTAATAGAATAAAAGACTTACTTGTCTTGCTCTCTGAAGGAGGAGCGTGGGCGGAGTGGCACTTGTTTTTCTGCAATGAGAGGATCCACCAAGGCAGTTTGTTACTACACTGTTTGAATTAGGATAGCCACCAGATATGCTAACAAACAGGTTATTACACTGCAAACCTTTTTATAAAGGTCTTCCATCTGAATACTGAATCCTTACAACAGATTTTACAATATGTCTTTAACTGTTAGATCTGCTCCATACTGACGCATTTCACTGCCAATACTCTCCTGTAACTGTGAAATTTATTTGAGTGTAAATTTGATTTTGCATTGTTCACTGTTTAATATAAAAGAACGTGCACCTTGAGGTGAATTTCATTTTTACCTTCTGGTTTAGTTGATAGTGCAGACTCCGGTCTGACAGCCAGGGATGTTTGAGGGACTCTGCTGCGCTCATCCTCCAGCTCTTACTCTTCACCAGCAGACGTGTGATAAAGTCTTTGGCTTCATCAGAGACGTCTTTAAACTCCACCTCCTCAAAGTTCCACTCACAGGCCAGGATGTTGTTCAGCGTCTCATTGTCATCATCCCCCAGAAATGGAGACAAGCCGCTGAGCCTGGACGGAGAAAATAACACAAATGTCAGGGACTGTACAGGTTGTGTCTCTGCGTGCGAGTGAACGAACTCCTTGACTCACAGCATATAGGTGATGACTCCGAGGCTCCACATGTCTGTGGGGAATGACACAAACTCGTAATTGATGACTTCAGGAGCTAAAAACTCAGGTGTTCCAAAGTTGACCTTTAGCTTCTCCCTGGGCTTATACCTGTCAGAGAAACCAGAACCACAAGAGATAAACACAGGACTCAAACAGGTAATGGATAAAAGATAAGATGACAATGAATCTTACCTCCTGGCAAGGCCAAAGTCAATTATTTTAATCTTGTTAGTAGCTCTGCTGACACAAAGAATGTTCTCGGGCTGAAAAAAAAACACAGATTCTGGTGTCATATGCTGCGTTTTAGAGACAGTTCTTCTTTCTGGTGCAGGCGCAAGAGCTAAAGAAAAGACAGAAAACGTCACAAATTCTTTTTCAATAGCAGACATTATAGACTGTAACTGGAGCTTTTATTTTGAAGGCCTCATAAGCTGGTCAAGTCTTTTCATTGGGCTGTTCAGGATGCTGTAGTTGAGTATTTCTAGCAGTGAAATTGAGCTAAAACTGATTTTTAAAGAAAACAAAAGATGAAAAACTAAATAAGAATATTGAGAGATATTATTCTTAGTGTGATGAGAAGACTCAAGCGCGTTTACCTTGAGGTCGAGATGCAGGATGTACATTTTATGCATGTACTGCAGCCCTTCACAGATCTGCCGTATAAACAGCACCGTGTCCAGCTCTGTCAGGTTGTAGTTCTCATCGATGATGCGGTCGAACAGCTCCCCTCCTTCCACACTACGAGGACAGAGACTGTTATAGCCAAGCAGAGCTTGTCGCTCCTTTTTATGATCACATTCAAGGGCGTAGGAATGAGTTTACTATTGGGGGGGACACATATTAGAAACCTGACAAAATACTCTGAGGTGGGACAAATGCTCCTGTCTCCAATATTGGGGGGGGACATGTCCCCCCCCCGTCCTCCCCCCGGTTCCTACACAAACAGACACCCTGAGACACACTTACTATTCCATAACTAGGATGATGTCATTACGCGACTCAAACGCAGCGTACAGCTGAATGAGGTTGGCGTGGTTCAACTGGTTCATCACTTGGATCTCGTTCCTCACCACCTCCTGAGAGATACACACCAACCACACATAGGTTAAAATATTAAATTCTTTATATTTGCACGGCTTCAAAGGCTGTTAGTGCAAATTACTAGAACTTGTCTCGAGGCTTTTGCTTAATTTGCAAAAAAAAAAAAAAGAAGTTTGGTTTTAAAGTTTGACAAACTGTTAAAGTCCAAAAATGTTTTTGGCTCAGTCCGTGCTGAATCAAAGTATCTGACCAGAGAAACTCACAGCATCCTGTAGATGCAAATTTGACAAAAGAGTCAGACAGGAAGCGCCAGCTGTTTAGTCACAGGTCATCGGTGGCAGTAATGTGAGCCGTGTGAGGATTTGGCTGGGAGTTTGATGAGCTTTTTGAATATTTCAGATCATAATCTAACCACACAGCTATGCTCTGACATCTGACCTCTCCCACATCATATTTGGTTGACCAAGAGAAATAAAGACACAATGGGGCTGACAAAGCATCTCATGCCCACGCCCTCAGCCGTGCCTATTTTTACAAATCTAATCCTTTATACTGCAACGATAAAAGGGACCATCTATTAAACTGTCTGGAGAAGCTGGCATCCCCTCAGCATTGCTAAACGTGGAATCTGTTTCCCACTCAGCAGCAACCGGCCGATCATTACTGCACCTTCTCTTTCTGGCTCCTGGCTTTGATGATCTTGGCAGCCAGAGTCAGACCCGATGAGTTCTCTATGCACTTGTGGACTTGTCCAAAACGCCCCCTAATGAAAGAAAAGCAAACACACGCATGGTTGGACGGATGAGATGCAGAGCATGAGAACATTATTATTATTATTATTAAAAACTAATAATTCGAGCGCTGAAACTTGTCATTTCACTTTTGCTGGTTCTCGCTGCTCAGATGGATAGTTTGGTTTTGGTTTTGGTTTTGAACTGTTCCCGATCTCACAAATGTTTATTTTGGACAAATGAAACAAACTATTTAATATGGCAACTTATGATTGGGAGGTTTTATAGGCTAAAGCCATAAATCAGATACCATTAAAAAGCTGACAATTTATTTAAATATCAAAATAATCATTTGTTGCAACTCTTACTTACATGCATTCATCACAATTGATCATTTAGCCGTTTAGAAATTCAGGCTATGCTCTTATGTAATTTGAGAAATGTGTTTGCGTGCTAAGGAATAATCTTCCATTTGAGAGGCAGGATTTAGCGCTGCTCTATTACATCAGAGAGCCCCGCTATTTTCCCCAAGTGCCCCCCTGAGGATCATCGCCATTTGCCCTTTAGGGGGCAACTAAAAGGGTCTTGGAAAAAACTATTAGTGAAGGGTGTGAGATAGTCTGTTATTTCATTAACGAGGGTCAACGCATTTAAGTATCTGTGCCTGAACTGAGTGAAATGAAAATAAACAGCTGTAATGAGAGACGGATTTTCTGACTCACCCTCCCAGGACCTCGTCTCTGTCGATAGTGTAATAGGTGGCGATCTGATGGGGTTTGGGAGTCACAATGCGGTGGTCAAACGGTGCTAACGGTGAAGGGCTCGAGTCTAAAGAAACAACAGAAAAGAAAAGTGAGGAGAAGTTTCTGTTGCTGAGTGCAGAGAGTGAAAGAGAGGCTCAGCCCCCTCAGAAACAAAGTGGTTCAAAATAGCAGCATGCCAGCGTCTCATTGTGTGCTCAGCCAGCTGCGCTCACTGACACGTTAGTGACGCTTGCACAGGCATGCTGTTATGACTCTGAATCTGCTTTAAAGTCTGAGGAACGCAGAGGCGGATGCCATAAACTAACTCATCCAGTTGAGTCCACATGGAGAGCCTGCAATACATGGACATGGCACTTAGCAGTCCGGGTCATGAGTCATGCATGTATCCAATTTTTCTCACTTGTTTTTCTGTTTTATTTTTTTGATTGCATTTTTAAAATGTAACTAATTTCTTGCCCTATGCCAGCTGGGAAAAGCTCCAGCCCCCAGTTCCTCATTACCCTGGTGTGTATTTAGTCTGTGTGTATCTTCCTGGTCTTTGTCAGGCTGTTGTCTCTACTCCCTCACATACTCAAGTCCTCCCTGTTGTTACTTTCTGTTGAATTGTTAAACTTTTGCTGGTTTTTTAATGCTGCCTTTTTCTGTCTGCCTGCATGTTGGACCCTCTTAACAATATCTCAAAGAATCATGACAATTATATGACAAAATATTAGAAAACGAAGCAGGTCCATCATTACAAAACTATTTTACACACGTGTCCCTGTTGTTTAAAGTACACAAAAAACATATTCAACCACATATTTATAATGTACTGTGTGCATGCAGTACATTACTATGAATGCAGGAAATTATAAATACAGTGATTCAGAGGGAGCCTACAGCCCTAAATTCCAAAATAAAAGGTGATGTAGTCACTAATCAGTATCCTGAAATATTTCCTTACCTGATTTCTACTATTTATGTGTTGTAGTAGTAGCTGTAGTACTGTAAGTAATAGCCTACACACCACCCCAACCCCTGTGTACACGTCAGAGAAGAATCACTCACACGCCCAGTCTTACCAATAATGAATTCCTTTAGTTCCTCCTTCGTCTCCCCTTCATCTCCTCTCTTTGCTTCGTCAGGTGTGCACACCTGTGGCGCGGCTCCCTTGATGGCTTGTCTATCAGCATTTTCCACTTTACTGTCATCCACCCTGCTTTTTTTCAGGGCATCTTTTTCTCGGTCTTCTTCTGTGACACGACGTTTGCTACAAGTGGCCACATCAGCAGCCTCCTCAGAGCTTCAGAGAGGAAAGCAGAAAATATGAATATGTGATGTGAATTTCCTTTTCATCGTAAGAATTTGCTGTTAAACTGACTTATATTATACGTGCACAACACAATGAGGAACAACTAAAATGATTAAAATAGTTCATTCAATTAATGAAAGGCACACCTTTCGTGCTGCAGGACAGCGGTTATGCAGATATGGGCCTTTTCTGATTTTGATGACTCTCCTTTATGCCTCGTCTTCACATCATCCCTCACTTTTTCATGCTTTTCAAAACTAACATCTTCCTCTTTTTGCTTTTCTTCTTCTTCTGGCTCAGAGTCTTCAAATATACTCCCATCTCCTTCCTCATCCTGTGTTTCCTCAGCTTCCTCCTGCCTTTCCTGTGACTGGGCATCGGAGGTGCGCGTTTCTTTCAGGATCAGCTTTTCCGCCTCCGGTCTTCCACTTCTTGTATCCCCCTCAGCCTCTGTGTTTATGTGGGAATGCTCAGTGTTCTGCCTGTTGAGCTTTTCCACCTGTTCCTGCAGCACAGGCTCATTCAGGGAGGATGCAGCTGTAGTGAAGAAAACGTGTTTACACAAACAGATGTTTTATGAAAATGTATTATACTAAACAAAAACATTAGTTTTGAATGCAATCAGATAACTGACGATCATCAGGTGATCATCATGGTTTTGTTCTTCTTGTTTGAGTGTACCTGATGCATCTTGGGGTTTTCTCTTCTTCTGGGCCTTTAACCCTTTCAGACTCAGCTTGGCTTTTTCCTTACCATCCTAGATGTTAAAAGAGGAAACAAAGATCAAGCTTTACACGTTATATGTAACATTCAAAAGTGGGTCAGAACTTGCACAAGGTAGAAACTTCTCATAGAAAGGAAATTCCATTAATTTGGATCTCAGCTACTGGTTCAAGCAGAATAATTAAAAGAAAAATAGATATTGCCATTTGTGCAATAATGTGACAACAAGCTTCAAAGCAGTCTTAGTGTTTGCTGCTAAAGTTGTCCCTCATAACTCAAGTATGTTGATGTTTTGCTCAGCAGATGCCTCCTCCTGGACAAAGAGGAAAGGCTGCACATCATATGAAGCAGATGAAATACTGCACGTCACTGGAATCAGTTTTGCACTTTTCTGTGTACACTGTACATCTGCTAAAGGAACTTGATGCAGCGATAATATCAGAACATAATTTGTAACGCATAAAAACAAAATGTTCACATTATCCCTACATATATCCATCAGTGGCCATATGCTGCAATAAATCTGTCTACTTAACCACAACTCTGTACCTAAAAAAAAAAAAAAAGCCTCTGAATCAGCAGGATTTAACTATGGAAGACATTTTCACACATGTGTAGCATATGTTCATATTTTGGTTAGAGCAGTAGGAGATCAGTTCCTCTAATCAATCACAGCATTCATTGCACCTATTAAAAATCTGGCAACTGCTGCACTAACTCTGTGCAGCTGCAGTCCGAACAGATAAAGACGAGGTCTGGGTAAGATAGCCGATTTGACGCTAAGCATTCACACCTCAGAGTCCAATCACAATCTCAGTGGAAAAATCACTTAACATTACAGAGAATGGGATGTTGAGGTACAGAAGAGCCAAGACCAGACAAACTAGGAATCATGCATAAACTTAAAGGAATTAAAAAGCAGAGTTTAAAAAGTTGCCATTTAAAGGCATCCAGTTTAAAATGGAGCTGCATGCAAATTCAGTCAAAAGGATTCAAACTGCGACCATGATCCCTGCATGTTCAGCAGTGCAGATGAAAACAGTGTCGAGGAACACACACACAGACACACAAAATGCTTTTGCTATTGTTTTCAGGCTATATTGTAGGCACGCTTGTTTATGATATTTTTAAACCTCTCACCTTCCTGCTGGCTTTCCATCCAGGCTGTTTGAACAGAAGCTCCACCAGCCTGGAGCTCTTTACCACCTCACCAATGAAGCTTATCACCTGCTGGGTGCCCTCCACCAGCTTCTCCACCCCTTCCAACCTCCGTCCCTGAGTCTCCATATGCTCACTGGCCCTCTCCATGGCCCCATGCAGCTCTCTGCACACCGCTTCCACCCCAGGCCCACGTCTTCCTCCGTGATTTGCTTCACGCATTGAGGCTAGATCCAGACCCATACCCGTGACATCCTGGGACAGGCCATCCAGCTTGATCAAGACGGTCTGCTGCATGTTGAGTAATCGCTCCATCTGA
This sequence comes from Australoheros facetus, assembly GCA_030220045.1. Classification (NCBI taxonomy): domain Eukaryota; kingdom Metazoa; phylum Chordata; class Actinopteri; order Cichliformes; family Cichlidae; genus Australoheros; species Australoheros facetus. The sequence continues at coordinate 6,234 of JASGAU010410959.1, read as the reverse complement.
GAGCTCAGGAAGTCCATTCGGCTTTCCACACAACGCAGGGCAACATCATGAGGAGAGGAAGAGGATGAAGAAGAAGAACAAGAAGCAGCAGCAGCTTGAGACTTGTCTGATCCATTAAGAGAAAGCTTCCTTCCACCAGGCTTCTGGCCATGAAGAGGGTTTGGATCATAAACCTTGGCTAAAGAGTTAACAAGACTGGAGCTCATGGCTGACTGAAAAAATTGCCTCCTAATAAAGAGCAAAAAAGTTTACCTAAGTACAAGTCTCATACAGTCTCAACGACAGCAAAGCAACATATTGCGAGACAAAGCTACGGGCAAGTGAAAGGGACCGGAGGGACAACAGATATCTCTCTCCCAATCCTTCACCACGGAGTTGACTTTTAAGAGTAGCGAATGGCTGTTCTCCCAATTAAAGTGCAAGCCCCTGTGGACGTAAGGGACTCGGTGGCCAGTGATAAGAGCTGAGGGCTCGGATGTGCAGCGGGGGGACGCTGGGTAGGATCGCTATGTGACATTTGAGACACTTCAAAAGCCCTTCAGTCGGGTGTCAGAATCCCAAGAATCTGGGACTAAATATGATGCCGTAAAAAGCAAGACAAACAAATATAGAGCAGGGCCAATACAATACAAAACACGGGATCTCTAAATCTCTTTATTTCATGTGTTTTCCGTCTTGCCATAGATTATTCCTTCATTTTTGAATTATTTTGACTATATTTATGACTAAATATGGATATCAAACATTTCTATATTTAATTACTGTTCATTGATTTTAATAGTCATCATTTATTTTATGACTCACTGGCTTAGGCCCAGAATACAATAAAGAAATGGTTACAAAATACAAACCCTGTAGAGCTCTAAGATCTGTGGCCTCGTGTCAGATAGCAGAGCCCACAGTTCAAAGCAAACATACATCAAATTTTACGTCCTATGTCAGAAATTGCAGCAGTATATAATTAAATGATTGTATCTTTTAATTTAACTTTTAAATGTTTTTATTTCTTTTTGTGCTTAATACATTTACCTTACTGTCATTGATTTGAATGTTTTATTGTTTCACGTAAGGCTTTAGTTGCCTTGCCTCAATAATTCTGAGCCAACATTGTTCAAAGACAAAAGTTTAGTAAAAGTTTTGATGCTGCAGAAGATTTTAAAGGGTTTGGATTCATCTGGAGGTCCTTAGGTGGAAAGAACTTCCGAGGTTCCCAGTATAAGCCTGCCGTCCACGCAACGTGAGGGACACGAAGACAACAGGAGGAAAGCAGGAAACAGGTGATCCGACTGACACCTAAGAACTGTTGATACAGAGGAGAAGGGGATTGTGGGAGAGGAAACTTCCTGCACGTGTGTCGCTGTAAAGAATTAAAGAGGGCAGACTGACACACACTGATGCTGACACACAAGTTCATATTCATGAACAGGCACACCTATGGAGACGTGACTCTGCACATTGACCTCAAACCTTTCCAGTCTATCTGGAGTATGCTGAGTGACAAAGCGCTGGCGCCTATATGCTGGCACCCATCTGTCAACAACGGAAAAACCTGACCTATACTCTGTTCCCGCTACTCCAGTACAGACAGCTCATCAGCTGTCAGGGTTGTATCCCCAGTGGCTATTTACCATTGAAGGTGAGGATGTTAGAGGACACTGTGCAAGTGCAGACAGCGTATAAAACATATTGTCAGAGTATTACTGAATAGATAATCAGGGAAAGAGTTTTCACACTAAACTCTATTATATTATAAATCTATATTATATCTATATTTGGTTGACCAACAACAGGCAGTTTCCAAATTTCAGCAAATCCCATCACACGATCACATCCTCAATACTATCTCCTGTCGACACTAACTTTGAATTACTTTGTATTCCACAACAGGGGATAAATTGTGATACAGTAGATGGCTAAATAAACCCAGCAGAATACATACTGAGCAGAGTGGTGGGAGATTGGTGTGGTGGGAGGTTTAACTGTACCCTGTCGGACAAGCTCTGAAATCCCTCGTCAGAAAAGGTTACATGGTAACATGAGAGCCAGCGTGGTATAGGAGGACAGTTTGGGAATGAGGCTGACGCAGCCTATCCGCTCTCACCACATATAGAATTACTCAGCAGGAAGACACGGACAATATATAATGCTTATTCTACCGCCACGGGCTTTCCAGTAATCCATTATCACTCCCCGAGCCACAATTATAGACTGTGTCACACACAACAAACGTGCACCTGGGGATGGCTGCTGTTGTGGCAAGCCTGGTCCATATTTAACAATACTGTAGCTTGGCAAGGGAAAGCTGAAAGCTGAAACTAAGAGGGAGATGGTAAGTGGGTAATTTACTCAAGCGATGCATTTTGTCACATTTTTGAGACTAAAGCTTTCACTGGATTTTGCTTATTTATAAACTAGAATACTGCTGGCCCAAAATAAAAGACACCAAATATTAATGCGTGTGCATCAGTGAACTTATGCTTGTCTTTTCTATACTTTAATTCAAATTGTATCCATACTGTTTTTTAACAGCCTTTAAAAGGATTTTGGGTTAGACTGATCAGTGCATTAAAGGACATGGGAAGAGGTAGGGTTTGTGGATTAAACTGGTATCCAAATGATACAGACTAGGAGAGGTGGGGGGTTATAGACGAGACATTTTGGGCCCACTGGCAACAGCTCAGTGGCAGCTCTCTGAGCTCTGGCATGTTCCAGGGCCCTGGTCCAGCTCTGGGGCCCCTGAATCATCCAGGGTTTCCCTCCCAAATGGCATCCCTAGCCACATAAGATTCACCAGACCATCATCATGACTCATACCACACTGCCTTACTGAGACCAAATATAGTCACATTCAAATAAATGCATTCAGAGTCCTCATTGACCCACCATCGTGTTTGACTTGAATGGGCAACAAAGAGTCACAAACACACTCATAAACTTCCCCGACACATTAAACCTTTCTCTTTCATTAACTGTGCAAATGTCTGTCGCAGTTATGCGCTACAGCATTTATAATACAGTGTGCACACTTGTCCTCGTTATCTCTTGTGTATATATTGTCCCTGTCCTTTGTTGCATCGTCGTCTATGTTTCTTCCAGCTGTGTGTGCACATATTGCTTCTCAGTTTTCCCTCATTCGCCAAGGTTTTTGTTTTGCTGTTTAATGACCTGCCTTGGATTTGGGATTTTATATTGAGTATTTTGTATTTTGGAACGTTACAAGATGTCAGCATTAAAGCTGTTAGGTGTTCAGTTCTATCCCTTGCGTCCTGCACTTGGGTCCAACCCTACCTGCCACACAGCTGACCCCTGACAATTCAATTCAATTCAATTTTATTTTATTTATATAGCGCCAAATCACAACAGTCGCCACAAGATACTTTGTATTGTGGGTAAAGACCCTACTATAATACAGAGAAAACCCAACAGTCAAAACGACCCAGAATGATATATGAAATAGAAAAATCCAACATATTTTGCACTTTTTCCTACAATTTCCCATGACAGACATAGTCCTTGGGACTGGATTTTATACTAAAATTATGCTAAACCTTCTGCTATTGCACCATGCAAGGCTGCACGAGGGGTTCAGCAGAGCTGAAGAGTTTATGTAACATTTTGCGTTTAATGACAGACTTTTTCCACTGTTGATAGACCATAAAAGTCTGGTGAGTACGTGCCAACAGAAACAAGTGCACATATTATCTCTGTAGCTCCACCTGCTGCTTTTCTATCTGTCAAACCTGCTTGTGTCGCCGCCGGCCGATGACAGTTTGTTCTTTCCACAGTTTAGCTGCCATGATAACCATATGGTACATTTAGCTCTCAGCAACCTCAGACCTCAGTGGGACACTAAAAAATTCTGTTCATAGAACAGAGGTTCTGTGTGACGTCAATGAAGTTTGTGTTTATTTTAAGTGTGTTTGTGGTGCTGAGGGTAGTGAGGATCAGCCTACAAATGCGTTACATGCTAAACAAATAGAGTGTGCAGCAGAAATGAGTATATTCCTGTGCGATATCACACAAATGTCAAATGATTCTAAATGGTATCAGCATTAAACTTCATGCAAAATTAAAAGCTAACAGTTTAGATTTATTATATCATAACTTTTCTTTTACAGAAACTTGTACTCTTTCTTAAGTGTTGGCAGTGGGTCCTGGCTCATTTCCATGCTGTAAGACTCTTCTGGTGCCAAAGCTTCCTGATGGGCACCAGTCAAGCCATGCTGCAGACATGCAGAGAGACACAGCCCACAGGCCTGGCATTTACAGGTAATTCTATAACCATCTTCATGCAGTTGGGACAGCTAGAGATCACTGGTGAATTCACTTTTGTTCTGAGTCAGGGTTATGGTCCTACTACAGGATATGTTTTTGAGTACGAGGAAATACTCCACAAAATCATTGGATATTTAAGTGTTATTGCACAGAGATGTAGCCTCGACTGTGTTCTGTATGTGCACTCTTAAATGTATGCACACCCACTGATTATTAGCATCATGCCCCATAAAGACAGCTGTGTGTGATATCATCCAAAAGAATAAGTGGACCATTTGTCAGTCCCACTCCCCCAAAACATGCACACACACACACACAAACACATGAACACAAAGCTATCGCAGTTTAGTGAACAGTTAAGTTTAAATGTGCTTAATTATATTTATTATCATATGCTTTTGCTGTGTGTTTCCTGGTTGTGCTTTTGTGCTGCCCGTTAGCACCTGAAATCATCACATGCAGCTGGGCTTCATGACATGGCGCCAATTTCCTGAAGTCATTTCACATGTTATCACTAAGCTTTTTTGCTTTTCACAAGTCATTTCACAAATGAAAATGACAAATGAAACCCTAGTTCTGACCCTTGCCCTAACTGTGAAAAGTTGAAAATGGATACACATGCACATCCCTGAAGTGATGGGCTGTTTATATCCAATCCAATCCCAATCACATTGTCACATGCTGGAAATCTTTACGACATCACACCGAGGAAGTCATTTTAAGATGGTCCTCCAGAATACCCAATTTTTTAACATCCAATTTACCCAATTTAACAGAGAGACGCTACAAGTTTACATAAATGTGTCTGACATTAATGACAGCAAATGTTAATGGATTTCTATAATGTGTAGTGAACTGGTCAGTATGTGCAACAATATCATTGTGTAATGGTCTTTTAGTCACAAGTATACAGTAATATATAACATAAATAATATATAACTTTGACAATAACAAAGCCAGTACGATGTCCCTTGTGATGGATCACATAAATTCATTTGCTATTTCATATTACTATTGGTATTGTTATTTTGTAAAATGATAATACAGATACTACTTTTGGAATAACAATTATTTGGAATTGTAAGTTTGGAAGCTGTATTTTAATGAAAAGATGCACTTTGGTCTTGCTACCACTAGATGGAAGGCTATGACCACGGACTAAGCATGGAACTGATGAGTACTACTGTGAGCCCTGACCTACTGCCCCGGCACACGCATCCAAAGAGTCGGTGCTTACCATGGAAGATCTACTGTACACGGTGACAGATCATAAACACAATGTGCCACCAGTTTTACTGAGAGCTGAAATTCCATGTTGGCCTGCACTCTAACATAGGCTTTTGTTTTGCATGTTTTAGAAAAGCTGCTTAACATATTTAATAATCAGTACTAATGTTTTTAAGAATATAGATCATTAGTTAAATTATCAATGATAATGAACAATGCATTACATATTGCACCTATGATACATTCTTTGTAAATCAGTCTAATTGTGCTGACTCTTCTCTACTGAGCTATAGAATAACTGCTGGATATGCATAGTGTGTCCAAACTGACTGGTACTATATGTATATCCCTAAATGTAGGCACTACTAGAACTCTGCACTTTGGCATGGTCAAAGGTATGGACCTAAGGTTTTCAAAAACCATTGCATACAAGTTGAAGTGGCCCCCTGGTGGCCAGTTTGCAGAAAATCCAATATGGCCGCCATCAGAAAAAGAAAATAACATATCGCAGCTCCTGTTACCAGTAGACCCTTGTATGACATCATTTTCCTTAGGTTTTTAAGTACAAGTGTTGGCTCTCCTGCAGCGGATCTCTCGTTTACACGAGAGGCTCCTGGCTCTCCTTCAGCTTCAGCAGCTGATATAGACATGTTTATAGAAGTACTGACTTACTTATCGAGTACACACAAAGCGGGAAACATCATTCTCGTTCACTGGTAGCCACACTGCCCC
>JASGAU010410957.1:0-14292 GCA_030220045.1 Australoheros facetus | reverse complement strand
GCAAAAACATGAAAGAAGCTGAGATTCATGAAAGCTGCTGGTACATGTTAGTATATATTGTCACCTGGTGGCAGATTTTCTTTGTTTACATAAAGTTATTAAATTGTTGTGCTAAAGGTACAAAATTCTAAATGCACCAGAAATTGTCCAACTTACTGTGTCCCCCAAAACCCATCACCCTGGAAAATCTGCACTGCAGTTTGCTTTGACTTCATCTAAAATTTATATTTAAATTCATTCATGTTTCCTCCATCCAGTCATTCATTTATCTGTCTGTATTTGCTGCTTGTTTGGGACCAGATTATGTTTGAAGATTTATGAATGAAATTAAAGGGAAATAGTGTCATTATTTTCATTATTCATTTAGTTGTAAGAATGATGGATGAAGCGACATTTGGAAAAGAGTGAAAAAAACTGTAGCTGCGTGAATCTGCTGATGGTTGAGTCATGATGTTTGCTGACAAAGTAAACTGAAAATGTCCAGCCAAGCGAGTTTGGATGAATTAGCTGACCTTATCCTCTTCAGGCAGGACTGTACTGTGAGACGCAGCGTGCAGTCTGGTTGTGTTATCAGGATGTTAGTTCAAATTAGCCAGAAAAGTACAGCTCAGGGTCAGATTTGATCCCCAAAACCTAATGATTATTAGTTGATGTCAGCAGACAGCTCAAATATCTGTCTTTCTGCTCCGGCCTCTCCTCCCCCCCTTTTTCTCAGGCGTGCCAGGTGGAGTAATTGATGACTGTCCTGTCCTGACTTAAAGGAGGGTGGGAAAAACATCTCGCTGGCTCAAAGACCGAGCAGCTTTCCAGCATCCTCAGATCCCTGCACTTTATGGGGATTTCTCACCTGTTGAGCTCGAGGTCCTTGCAGTTTGATTTTTTGTTTTGTTTTGGTTTTCATACCTCGTTAGTTTAGACAGGGAAGCTCTGGGTCCTGCGGCCCACCGTGTGGCCCCTCCACCGTTCTGTTCCACTTTGCCCCCAGACCTTATTGTCTGTTCAAATCAAATAACTTTTGCTGGTAAACAAACTTGGGTGTGGTCTCCTCTTTATCTGTTGTCACTGATGTGAGCCGAGCTTTAATGTCTTCCTCACTGCAGTCGTAAGGTATTTGGGGGCTTGTCTTAGGGTATGAATCTTGCTTTGGGCACGAGAGGATGAGCCCTGATATGAGTTATAACCACAACCATGAAGAACATCTTATCTCGGTGGCTACACAGAATCAGTTTATTCCATCCCAACCTCTCCACCACCATTGGAAGACCGTAGACCTGCCCGAGGCTGGAACGGGCTACAAGACCATCAGCAGGAAGCTCGGTGAGAAGCTGCTGGTGCGATTATTCGGAAATGGAAGAAATATAAAATGGCCATCAATCGCCCTCAGTCTGGAGCTCCATGCAAGATCTTGCTTCATGGCTGGGACCACAGTCACCAAGAGCACCATTGGTAGCACACTATGCCAGAGGCACATGTACAGGCTCGTTTTAAGTTTGCCAGTGAACATCTAAAAGATGCTGTGAACGAGCTCTTTGGCATCAATTCGACAGTCCGTGTGTGGAGCAAGAGAAATGCTTCATTTCACTACATGACATCCAAATCAGTTTATAACTTTTATGTTATGAGTTTTTGGTTGATATTCTCTTTAAAATCAACCTGCCATAAAAATTAGAGACTGTTCATTTCTTTGTATATGAGCAAACTTAAAAATTCAGCAGGGGATCAAATCATTATTTCCCCCCACTGTGTGTACGCGCTGGTGTGGTCATTGTTAGGTTGTTTAGTAGCTGCTTTTCTGGAGTCCCTGTTTGCTGTTTGGAATTTTTGGTGTTGTTACAATTTCTTCATTCAGTTGAAATAATAAAAAAACAGCTTTTTAAATCATTATTCTTGTGCCTTATTGCTTGGTCCATAACCAAGAACCTTCAGTTCTAATGAACTGTTAATCAATAAATGTGTTCTTTGTAGGGCTTGAACTGTGGATTCAGCCTGAGAATGTGGATTCATTTTGTGCACATGGGCCTGAAGCAGAACACAGTGGAGTGTTCAAGGACACGTAAATAAGAGGGAAAATTCATGTCCAGAAACACAAATCAATGGAGCTGATAAAGTTGTGACTGTCTCACATACTGCTGTGAGACTGTCTTGAATAAATATACAAACTAAATAATTTCTTACTGAAATTCCCTTACATACCACGTCTACGGACTACAACAAACACACATTAAGTACAGTGAAATTATTCTGATAAATAAGTCAGGCTTATTTAATCTGCAAATTACTCGAAAATATTTGAGAATAAGCAGCTGCAGTAACTGAAAACTTTGAGCTTACAGATGTGGCGGGCCTTGACAAACTTGTCCGTGCCTTTCTGTTTGGGAGCCACTGGACTTATCAGTTTCTTCACTAACTTATGCATTATCATCTCATCTCTGCAGTAAACCGGGCTGCTGTGGAATCAACAGACTAAATTCAGCTCATTCAGTGCTCCACAGGTGATTCAGAGTTTCTGCAGACTGGCCTTCTGAAAAACATCAGCCTGTTTTTCTCTCATTACCAGTCTTTCTCAGTCTCTCTCTTTCCTTCTCAGCTGAAGGTCCTGCTCCCACAGTCATCTGGCAGCATCACCATCAGCTGCTGCAGCTGAGGTTTTTACAGTACAGGCAGGAAATGGAGGCCTGATTAAATGTTAATGTGGAGTCACTGGAGATTCAACAAAATCTATTCAGTCTCAAATCAATAGAACGTGTAAGAAATGCCAGATAATCCCCATGAAAACAAGAGTGTTGGAAACATCAATTATTTGCAGGGAAATGTGGGAAAAATACAATTAAATTAAAATGTGCTTTCAACTGCAGAGAGAAGCAGTTTGATCACATGTTCATCACAATTGTTTGTTATTTCAGCATTGGTTTAAACCCCTGTGGGCGTAGTCCCCTGGAGGTGGTTATGACCCTCTATTGTTCATGTGCAGAAACACATGTGCCAAGGTGTGAAGGGAGGCGTGGGTCATTTAATCAGTGGTTTCAGTTGAACTGAAACCATGAACAATAGAGGGTCATAACCACCTCCAACGGACTACGCCCACAGGGGTTTAAATACCTGGGTCTCTCCACCATTTGGTTGAGAACTGAAGAAGCCTTTCGGATGAGAGGTGAAACGTCTTCAAGATACAAAAAGAAGTCCAGTCGCCTTTTTTCAAGCTCTAGTGAGACAGTGACTTCATTTATAACAGAAAGAAGAGACGGCAGTAACCTAATCTAGAAAGATGAAGCATTTTGGAAGCACTGGTTTATTATTTGTGATGGATCATATCTGAATAAAACACAACTACACAGTTTTTCTGAAGTTCGAGGGTCAAACATCACCCCCACGGTTCTGGCAGCTGTTAGCATACAAGACACCTTTCATAATAATTGGTGAATTTGATGAGTGAATAATGAGATTTCTGATTTGAGATTTTTAATTGGAGAAAATTTTGTGCCATCCAGCTGCTGACATCATTTAGACTGTCAAAAAGAGCAGCAAGGATTTTACGATGTTCACATTCCAAAAATTACTACAGTGTTGTGCAAAAGTCATGAGCCACCCCATCATTGCTCTATATTTTGCTAGGAAAATGGGAATTGGGCAGCATGGTGTCGTGGTGGCTAGCACTGCTGTCTCACAGCTAGAATGACATCTAGAAGGTGTGGGTTTGATTCCACCTTGGCCCGGGCCTCTCTCTGTGTGGAGTTTGCATGTTCTCCCTGTGTCTGCGTGGGTTTCCTCCCACAGTCCAAACACATGCAGTTACTCGGGTTAGGTTAACTGGTCACTCTAAATTGCCCATAGGTGTGAATGGTTGTCTGCCCTTCAGTATTAGCCCTACCCTGCCTCTCGCCCTATGTCAGCTGGGATAGGCTCCAGCCCCACTGTCACTCTGAACAGGATAAGCAGAAGAGGATGGATGGATGAAAATGGGAATTATGGGGCACCAGCAGTAATCTATTGAAACATGTGCAAACATACATAGAAATACAGTATGTAAGGCAAAAATAGAGCTTGAAAGTTAATATTTGGTATGACCTCCTTTATTCTTCAATTCAGTTCAATTTTACTTATGTATAGCGCCAAATCACAACAAACAGTCGCCTCAAGGCGCTTTGTATTGCAGGTAAAGACCCTAAATTAATACAGAGAAAACCCAACAGTCAAAACGACCCCCCATGAGCAGCACTTGGTGACAGTGGGAAGGAAAAACTCCCTTTTAACAGGAAGAAACCTCCAGCAGAACCAGGCTCAGGGAGGGGGGGTCATCTGCTGTGAGGGGGGAGAGAGACAGGACAAAAGACACACTGTGGAAGAGAGACAGAGATTATTAATAGCTAATGATTAAATGCAGAGTGGGGTATAAACAGAGTAAAAAAAGGTGAATGAAATGAAACACTCAGTGCATCATAGGAACCCCCCCAGCAGCCTAGGCCTATAGCAGCATAACTAAGGGAGGGTTCAGGGTCACCTGATCCAGCCCTAACTATACGCTTTATCATAAAGGAAAGTTTTAAGCCTAATCTTAAAAATAGAGAGGGTGTCTGTCTCCTGAATCCAAACTGGGAGCTGGTTCCACAGAAGAGGGGCCTGTTTTTCCTGTGTTTTTTCTTCCCTCACCTCCTTTCACTCTCTCTGTATTTACATACCACTATGCATTTAATTATTGGTTGTTTTAATTTCTGGCTCTCTTCCACAGTGTGTCTTTTGTCCTGTCTCCCTCCCCTCACCCCCAACCCATTGTGGCAGATGACTGCCCCTCCCAGAGGTTTCTTTCTGTTAAAAGGGAATTTTTCCTTCCCACTGTGCTGTTGAGGTTGATCTGTAGGGTCTTCAAGCACCCTGACATAACTAATGTTGTGAATTGGTGCTGTATAAGTAAAATTGAAATGAAAACATTTCTGAATAGGCTCCACCCCCACCCCCCACAATCTTGAAAAGCAGTAGAAAATGGATGGACGGACGGATGGAAGGACCAGAGTGCCTCTGGACACCATACACACTCTCTGAGGTTTAAATTGTCATCTGTGACAACCCTAACTCAAACCCTACACAATCACAATGTGTAATTTTGTTTTTATTATATTACTCACTCAAGTCTTGGCAATCACGCCAAAAACTTCACATTTTTTGAGAAGAGTCGCTTTCAAAGGGTTAAACACAAAACCCCCAAAACCTCTGTTCAATATATTTGTGCAGCCATGCCGCCTGGGCACAAAATGTGGTGTCATTTCTGGATTTTGGCACCTTGAAATCAAACTAAAAGTGAGGGAACATGTCGAGTGAATCCTGTAGGAGAATACAGCTGTTTGCATTTGAAGGAAAGTCAAACACCCTCGTGGGCTTCCGTATTTGGATATCTTAACTGGCTGTTAACAAACTGAGGTAAAATGTGAATGAACCAAAGTGAGGTAGAAGTGGACAATCAGACACATTTTCAGACTTCATGTTTCATCTGAAACATCTCTGCTGCGAGCAGAGAGACGACTTGCTCGACAGCACGGTGAGTGGAGCAATACAAGAGATTTCTAAGAAGCCCCGAAGAGGGATGAGCTCACTGCTGATGCTGATGAATGCTCTCTAAATATCACAGCTGTCTGCGGTGCAGAGCAGAGGGTGATGGAGGAGGTGGTGCTGGTGAAGCAATGATGGAAACTAAGAACATTTTTATGTGAGAAGGAAAAGATTTTAAGAAAAGCTGAAGAAGTTAAAGAAGAATAAGAAGAGAAATGAAGGTGGGAATAGATCATAGATGAAAAAACATGAGGATGTGCTATAAGGTAGAAGAATGAGACTTAAAAAGACAGAGATGAGGAGTGGGAGGAGGAAGAGGAGGGTGGATGTCTGCTGATCAAAGTGGGGAAGCAGAAGGAGAGAGAAAAACAGCATGCCTGTGCCAGAGAACAGGCAGGAGGAGGAAGACGATGGAGAGGGTGTAAGCAGGCTGAAGAAAAACTACCCAGAGTTGAGATGAAGATGAAGAGAGATGGGACGGTCATAAAGGGAAAAGGAACATAATTCAGGCTGTTTGAAAGGGATCAAATGGACTAAATTAACACAGATTCTTGTTCGTTAATGCACCGTTTTGCCCCAGAAGAGTTGCTGATTTTTATTGCACACTTATAATTCCTCAAATCAACATATATCATAGAGCCCAACGAGCCAAAAAAGCAGTAGAACAGAGATTTAGTGAGCTCTAAAACTGTACTAGTACTAAACACGTTAAGTTATATTTTTCCATGTATTCATTCATAATTTCATGTATGTTTTTATTGCCAAAGTATAAAGAAATAGTGCACGGACACTAACAGTGATATGGTTTCACAAATGTGGATTTGACTGTCAGCAGAGCATTTGATTCTCGGAGGGGTCATTTGGCTTTCGTGATCAGATCTGACTCTGAGCAGTCCTTCTGGCTAATGTCAGCTAACACGGACAAATGCTGCTTTCCCTTTGGGAAGCGGGAAAGACCTTCCAAGATGGCCGTACAGTAGTAAAACGATAGAATTTGCCCTCTGTATCACCAACAATGTATATTTGTCACTCACTAGATCCCTTTTAGTCTGACGTCATTAGTCATTTCCAGGTCCAAATTTTGGCTTCCAAAATCAAACACTGAGGCATTGATGTGACATCCTGCAGGAGTTGGACTACCTGTGCAACTGTTACATGAGAGAGGGGGGGCGGTTTTACTAATCACCAGGTGGAGAGCAGCTTAAGTGGCCAAAAAGCACTGGAATGTAGGTACAATAATGCAGCGTCCTAAAGGTTCTTGAAAAACAGGGTATTTTTTCATTTTATATATAAACCCTTCATAAATCAGGTTGACTGCACTCTATATACCAATATAAGCAAAGACATTATGCATAAAAGCACATAGAAACATCGGAATCAGTTTATGGTAGAAGATCACTTTTTGGCAAAACACCTGCTTTCCAAATTAACAGTCACAGCGGCACCAAACCCAGTCATGCCTCTGTGAAAGCGACCAAATGGAACAACAGGCACACGTACCGCAACAGTTTCCAACTGAATACTGCAGTTTTAATTTATACACTAACGAATGGCTGTAAAAACTACAGCATGATAATACAGTAAGGCGGCTGTGTTTTGAAAATACAGCTCTTTGCTGTGAACAGAAATGCCTCTGAAAAGAATATCGAATTTAATTCGACTGCTGGATCACGTGCATAGCTGTACTGTAAATTTTAAATGCACAGTTGCATTGTGTGATATTTACCGGCTGGAGGCGAATGTTTGCGGGCTAGAGAGCGGGACCAACAAGGATTTTCACTGGGTAGGTACTTTTTTAACATTTTTATTGCAGTTTTGTGTCTGTTAGTGGACAAAAAAATATTTTATATGGTGAGCTACTCTCGCTTCTATCAGTGTTCTAGCTTGTGATGGGTAGATGAGGCGTCATGAAGCGTTTCGGCACATTGCCAAACTGTATTGATACTCTGTCGATACTGTGTCACTGAATACTGACACCTGCTGGAACTTAAAAATCCCTACAGGCAACCTAGTTGACAGACATAACTGACACTGATGTGATGACCTAATATCTACAATAATATAATTTAAGTCATTGTATTTTATATTGTATTATTTCATATCTTCATTTAAATTTAAAATATCTGTGATATTTTTAGATACAGTCAATAAATAATCCTAACATATAACGTGAAAATATAAGCAAACTGGGATTTTTTTTCTTACAAATTTTTATTCAAAAAAAATAAGTTTCCCTAAAGTTTTGAAATTGAGTCTGTTAGGTTTTTTTGATGCAACTTCTCCAGCTGTAGAAAACACCCGCTCACACAGCACAGATGAGGCTGGAGTGCAGAGAAATTTTAAGTGTAATAACCCAGGTTGTTTTTTGCCATTGTATAGGTTTTTCCGGTGAATGCATCATTACTTGATAAGTTTGTTTTTCCAATGTCCATGAATGCACCATTTTTGTTGCCACGGTACCTCTCGTCAACAGAGGGAAAAAAAACATTCTTTTTCTCACGGTCGGGAGAGCAGAACGGCTGTGAAACTTAGCGATTTGAGGAACTTAGTCATTTTGTAAGCACAGAAGCCATATAGTTGGTCCAGTGACGTGTAAATGCCACCAAGGGTGGATTAAGTTACGAAGAATTTCCTGGTAGGTCAGTACATTTATTTGCAACATGCATTTCTGTTTTTTCCTTTGTGAACATGGTGCAGATTGGAGTTCGTTATTAGTTTAAAAGAGAAAAACCAGTCAGGATATGTTTCTGTGTGAAACTATGAGCTGCTAATGAGTTGTGAGGTGTGTTAGCCCAGTGGAATGTAAGCTAGCGCAGCCACATGGTTGTAACTCTTTTTCCGGGGTATCACTGTGAGCCAGATATGAGCTCAACAGGTGCATAGCTTCCACGAGTAATTTGATTGTGCTCTGGATTTCTATTGTTTCTGTTGTTACTATTATTGTTGCTATTTCTTTGACAAAATTATTTTGTTAATTGGCTAGTAACAATATGTGGAAGTAGAAAGGATTTTCTAAGAGATGGTTCATTTACTGAATTATTTTATTTAAGGAATTAAGAGTTGCTTGCATGTTGTGTGCAGGCTGGGTTTTTCTTTTTTTGCTGATAGAATCCGCTTCTAAGGACTGAGCTGGGACGCCTGAGGACTGGATGCTGGAGTCATCTACCCAGGACGTCTCGTACCAAGGCCACCTGTTCCCAGGAGGGTGGTAGGACTTAAAAGGATGTTTCTTTTTTTCCCCCTTCCTCAGAGGATTTGTTAATTTTCCCTTATTTCAACCTGAGATCTCAGACATTTTTGTTGGCTACTTTTCTTTGGGTTAGAACTGATTCCATAACTAACTGATGCATCAGAAAATTGGGAGTAATTGAACTCTAAACACTCTGGCACAAGTGAACTTTGAGTGTATAAACTGGTATGGACAGTGTGTTCAGAGTACATTATAGGGAATTTATCTAAGAACGTTGAGTGTTGTTTATTGTGGTTAAAGGGTTTTCCTTTGAAATTTATACAGCTGCCATAACCAATTTCCTACGGATCTAAGAGAAGTAACCCTGATAGTGTATGCTTTGGCTATTCCAACAAATCAGACCAAAAGATTCTTGCAGTTTGGACTGCTGCATTCTCAAAGGGTTACATAAGGAAAGGCGGAAGAGCTGTGGATAGATTGTCTTTTGGTTGTGCCAGTACCTCAAAGGATCCTGGGACCTCTGCCAGGTATCTCTGCACCTTGTGGATGGCATCAGCTGAGGCACTTTGGGTCTGCCTGCCGACTTTGATGTCGAGATGTTGCCAAAAGCTATCTAAAAAACAACAAATTGGCATTTTAGTACATGATTTCCAAACAGCAACAAACAAATAATGCTGAATTACGTGCCTGAAGTGGGTGCAGAGAGACGGTCCAGGTCCCACATTCTGACTGCAGTCTACTAATGGCCTCATTGCACTTGGAGGAACTGCAGAACCCGAGTGATTTAAATCTGGGGTCTAGAAGTGTTGCCAGGGTCAACACACTTGATGACTCCAGATTGGAAGCAGTGTCTGTGACTCGACGCTTCAGGCGTTCATGTAGGTGTATGGCTGCCTGTGTGTGCAAGGTTGAAGCATTACGCTCCAGTGCAAGATAGAGCATTTTCATCATCGGGATGACCTTTGACCCTGACACTCACCTCTCTTCAGACAACTCCACTGTAGCTTGATGGAAAGGAGCAAGCACAAGAAGTGTTTCTGCTATGATGGTCTGCTCATCGGCTGTGAGTGGAGTCAAATCTGTTTTTAGGGAGGCCAGAGACACCCACACTGGTTCCCTGTCATCATGGAGCCTCGACAGCATTTCACATGTGCTGTTCCAGCGTGTCGGCACCTCAGTGATAAGTTTCAGGGTTGGTCGTCACATCTGTTGCTGCACTTGAGCAAGCTTCTCCTTGGCTGTAGTGCTTGATCTAAAGTATGTGACAATGTGCCTGGCTTTGTGTCTGATGGATGTAAGTGTGGGGATCAGATCACGATTTTCTAACTGATAAATTGAGACTATGCGCAAAGCAAACTGAGTGCTGAATTTGGAGCTGTCTGGTGGATGCAGTCATGTTCGGTGCTGCGTCGGTCACAAGATACTTTACTTTATTGGTTATGGCCCAGTCCTCCATCATGCCCCTTTTGACTTGGGTCAAATTGTCAGCAGTGTGACTTTGTGGAAAGTATTGCACTCCCAACACAGATGTACACAACTGCAAATTCTCATTAATGTAGTGACAGGTAAGAGCCAAGTAAGCCTCCGTGTTCACAGGTGTCCACATGTCAGCTGTTACACTCACTGCCACAGCTTGCTGTACTTCCATTTTCACTCGTTCCCGTTCCTCCTCGTACTTTTTGGCCACCATTTGTTTGATGGTCTGAAAATTACACCAAGTCAAACCGAAAGCAAATCAATATATGTAAATTAAAGATGAAATAAATTAGATATATCAACTACTACTTTAGGTAATTTCCACACAAACCTTTCTGATTGGCAAAACATATGAGGGCTGAAGGACCTGGACCAGTTCCCTGAACCCTTCACTCTCCACAATGCTGAGGGGCTGGCAGTCCCTCAGGAAGAAATTCAGCAGAGCCTCATCCAGCATCTGCTTCCTGGAAGCTTGATGGTTAAAAAATGAGATACAAAATAAATTAATAGGAATTAATTATCAATAAAGCAACTGTGAGTAAGTTGTAGAATGGCTGTATACCTGGGTTTATCCTGGATGTATCTGGGACTTCATTCTCATGCCTGGCCCTATAATGCCTCAGCTTTGAGGAGGTGGATTTATTTAAATACGAAAGCTCTGTTGAACAAATGCGACATTTAACCTGCAGAAAATGATATGAATAGTGAACTAAGAGTCACTTTGAAATTAATTTGAATTCAGATAGATCAAGTGGAAACTCTGAGAGGAACAGGATGAAACAACAAGGAAATTAAAATAAATATTTTGTTTATATTTACTTTTTTCTGATATGATATCAAAATGGTCCCACACGGCGGAAACCTTTCTTTTGGTTTGAGGCTGCTCCGTGATTCTTGATGAATTTCTTTTGGCAGATGCGTCCCGTTGACAGATACGCTTCCTTATAAACACAGTTTGGGGCATCAGTGTCAGTTCGAAACAGTTCCTGTATCGATCACATGACCTTCTAATAGCGATACGCGCACCGACACGGGTTCTGCTCTATGAGCCCGATGCATGCGCCGGCGCGCTACAGAAATGGAAATGACAACTGGCATGAACGCGAGGAGAAGTAAAAGAAGATCAAATGAAAATTTCAGGCTTGCAAGTTAACAAAAAATCACAGCATGAAAGGTAAATACCAACCTTCATGTATTTTTATAGACAAATTGAAAATTTAATGCAAATTTTAGGGCTTTCATCCACATTAGTGACATTAAAGTTCCCTGTCGCAGCGACGGATTTCCGTCATTTGGAAAAAACGACTCTTTAACACGAGTGGATCATTGCTGACCAGTTTTTCCACCCCACCCACTGCTCTGTGCTGTGAGTGCGCGTGTGCCTGTTGTGCAGAGAATGTCAGCTGTTATTTTTTTCTTTACATCAGCTGTAGACACCAGAACAGATGCTATAAACACAGTTTGCTAGCCTGCCATTAGCACTAGTGATCGTTTGCTAGTGCTAATGGCAGCCTCCTTGTCCTCCTCCTCTGCGCACTCTCGAGGGTGGGGATACAATTTATGTCGGGGATGACTATTTTGGCACAACACCGGAAGGCAGTTTGTTTGGACGTGTTGACCCTTTGGAACTTTTATTTTAAAGGTTATTTAACTTGTTTTATGCAATGTAATATTACCATGGGGGTTATGCACTGAAAAAATGTATCATTTCATGTTTTTAGGTCAGTTCTTGTCAGAGTAATTTTACACTCTGATTGCAAAACTTTTTGACTTGTATGTAAAAAGCAAATGTTGCTGTTGCAAATCATGTCATAATTTGTTATGCTTCAGTTTTCGGTTTTAAATTGACAATGAAATGAAGTAATTTTTAAATATATTGTTTTTTATTTGCTTGAAATTAGAAATATTACTAACATTTATTGAGAGTTTGGTCAATTAAGTTGACATTTTATCTTTTAAAAGCTAGCAATAGCCAAAGTATGAGTCAGTTCAGTTACTGTTAAAATTACAATATAGGGTGCCTCTAAAACTACTGTAAAATGAAATAACTTTTACTGTAATTCTATCACAGAATTACTGTAATTTTAGTGCATTAAAAATAATGAAATTACAGTTGCCATGTAATATAATTAATGTAAAATTGTTATGAAATTACAGTGAAATTGTAAAAAAAAAAATTACAGTAAAGCTGTAATAGACTTACAGTAAAACTAAGAATTACAGTAAGGCTACTGTAAAGATTGCAGTAAATTACTGGCAACCCTGCTGCCAGTAATTTACTGTAAATTCAATGCTGACAGGCAGGAGAGAGTTAGTGTTGCATCATCTTGTTTTAGACTGAAATTGCTTCAGCATGAAATGTTAGCAGAACATTTAGCGAATCACAGAAAAAGTTTTTGTGAAGAAAGCGCCTTCTCTTGGTGACACTGCAATTGAGGGAAAGGGGTGAGTTCATCCTGGGAAGTAGATACGCCCAGAACTCCCAGCCGGCTGGCAGCCAGCTGGGAGTGGCAGTATTAAGTGGCTGCATCTGTAATCCCATTAAAACTACTATAACACGGCCCAAACACTGTTGAGAAATCCAGCTCAGTGACTGGAATGAGCAGACGGCTTCTGGTTATATTACACCTACATTACATTACACCTACAGCAGCTGCTTGGCTGTGGAAACCCATGCCATGACGCTCCCAGTGGAGCTGTTGTGCTGATATTAATGCCAGAAGAGGAGGTTTGGAGCTCTGCAGTTACTGAGTCTGGCTGCTCTAATGCAACTTTGATAAGCAGCCTTATTCAAGAGTATGAAAATCTCCGTTTTTGACACTCTTAATTTAAAGGTCACATCATCATGGCGCGGTAAATAAATTGCATTTCTACTCGAACACTCAACGTGGTTTATGCAACACATTTGCATTCACCCACACATATTCATGCATGCACCTTTTTTTCTACATCTAAGTGCTCTCTATCTAACAGTTGCACACACATTCACACTCCGATAAATACTTCAGGAGCAACTTGGGGTTCAATAATCTTGCCCAATGACATGCAGATTGAAGCAGCCAGGAATTAAACCATCAACCTTCCAATTAGTAGATAACCTGCTCTATCTCCTGAGCCACAGCCACCCCAATAGCCAACACTAAGCAACAATGATGATGGAATTTCAATTTATAAGGTTAAAACAGAGCTTGAAAGTCAGTATTTGGTTTTACCAGCTTTATTGTTCTTTATATTACAGAGAAATTAAAGAGAAAATACAGAGAAAACCCAACAATCGAAACAACCCCCTATGAGCAGCACTTGGCGACAGTGGGGAGGAACAGCATGAAGGAAAGCATAATTTTTTGACTTTCCTTTATGGGCTCGACACACGGGGAGCAACAAACGACAGCGACAAATGGGTCGCATCGCCACTGGGGTGAAACCGAACACAGGAGACGCGATAGCGACGGCAGCATTGTGAATCGCACTCTCACGTCACTCGTCTCCAAGAAATGTGATTGGTTATGAAACTGGAGGGATTTAGACATTTTCAAAGCAGTCCGTGTCAGACACGGCAATAAAGATGAAGAGTCAGAAGATTTTACTGGAACTGACAGAAATCTTGCTGTTAAGTCTCCTCTACAAAAGAAAAAGACAACTTTGGGTTCATCCTATATTAGCACAAAGGTCCTCTCTATCCTTCTGTTTAAGGTCAGATGCAGATGCAGCTTTCTGCACTCTCTCTTTAACGTCCTCATACTTATCACTACATCGTGTTTATGTACTAAAAGAGAAATCATTTCCTTGTTATTAAAACTGATTCTAAAGTATAGTTTCACTAACTCATAATACAAGACATCCTGGAGGGGATAACAGACGTGTCGTGGCAGTTGTTTCACTTGAAACGACTTTAATCTGCACATTTTGACTTTTTTCTCAAAATTTTGAATTTATTCTCAAAATGCACAATTTATTTTTTTTTCTCAATGTGGCCCTAATACTTCTTTGTACTAGTACCAGTGCGGCCAGCTGATAAAGTAAGCCCTACAGCCTGGAATGACATGGTCATTATGCTTCATAAAAGACTCAAGACATTTTGTTTG
>JASGAU010410955.1:6805-17661 GCA_030220045.1 Australoheros facetus | reverse complement strand
TTTAGAATTAAAACTACAGTAACAAAAGGAAAAAGAACCAGTGACAGTTTCATAACTTGTGGAATCATAACTTTTGAAATCACAGAAATGTTCACCTGCATTTTCTTTTAAAAATACTTTTTACTTTTAAAAGGTATTTTTGTAAAAATCCTCCATAAAATATAAAATCTGCTTTTGCCACAAGGTGACAGCATTTCACCAGGAAGCTTTACTGTAGCCAACCTTCGACCAGCATCACATTCCTCACATGTTTCAAATTAGGCCCCGTTTACACAACAGTGTCGTTTTGATGCGTTCCAGCCTTCCGTTTACATGATGGCGTTTCAGAAACTATCACATAGTGCGCATGTGCGAGTCACCCGTTTTCAAATCACCCCGGTTTCAAGCGTTTACACAAGAACACAAGCCGGTGCGTTTCTGAAATGCTCCACTCTGGACCCCGTTTCCTAAACACATCGTTTTCACTCCGTTGTCGTGTAAACTGAAGGCTGAAACGCATAAAAACAAACGCATCTTATTCTGTCTTGCTATCTTGAAAGAGTCTTTCTTCACACTCTCTTGATAAGTTTAGTTAGCTTCAAAAGATACTTTTAATGTCTGTTAGCACTTTTTCTTATGAGACCATCTGCAGCTTAACTGTTACATCTAATGTCTGATATCATAGTGAAGGTACTGGAGCATCTGGGCACGAAATCAGTTAAAGGGAAGAACTACAGTTGGGACATTTATCAGGTGTTTGGAAAAAAAGATGGATGCTGGTGTTGCTGACAATGTGCCAACGAGTCAATGTAATCTTTAAGAAATATAAATGCAGTCTTGAAATGATCAAAATGACCTCTTTTTTTTTAAGAAAAGAAAAAGTCAGTCACATACTGACAAAGTGCAAATGGCACTCATGATAGTGTGATCTATTCCCCCTGGTTATGGCAATGGTTTCATTTAATACATTCATTTTAATAAATGCTCTCGCACTTTGCAAGAAAATGTCAAAGCTTGAAATATTATATTTAAAATTTTTGAGCTCCGAGCTGCAGCAGGAGGAAGTCCTCGGGTTCTGTGCACATGTAATGCCACATTTTGCCCACTAGAGTGAGACATTAATACATGATGCTCTTGTCAGAGTTCCTTCTGTTTTTTTGTGTTGTGGTGTACAGTAATAATCCCCTTTTGTCCCTGTGCTGACCTTCCCCCTCTTCATCTTCCTCATCTCCTCCAGAGTGGTGCAGTAGTTCACGGCTGCATATTCGATCACAGACAGGAAGACAAACAGGAAGCTGGTCCACAGGTAAATGTCCACCGCTTTCACGTACGACACCTACAAACATCACATATTTTGACTTATACAGAGCCACACAATGTGCTTAATAAATAAATAAATAAGTGGTGAGTGATTTCATTTATTTATATTTACTGTTTGAGTGTATGCCTTATGTTACACTGATGTGGACAGCTCTGCAGCTTCATTGTACTATATAGCACGATGACAATAAAGGTTTATCTTCTGACTTTTGCACTTTCCTTTAACAACTGAGTTTGTTTTAATTAAAATAATTTTTGAAAATTAATCAGTGAGGCTTACTTGCCCATAAATGAGATCTTACAATCCTTTTTGCAGTCATTTTTGGTCAGCGAGATCTCACATAAGCAGGGAGATGTGCAAAGAGTCTGACTGCACCATCACTAACACGGCTGTTACCTGAGGCATCGAGGACGACACTCCCGTGATGATGGTGGACATGGTTAGCACCGTGGTTATACCTGCAGGGGGTGAGAAAACACAGGCACGGTTCACAAGTGACATTCAAATTCATTCAAGAAATACACGGCGTTTGGTGAAGGTTGGAGGTTTATCAGTGTAGATACCAAGAATCGATAAACGGATGAAACATGAAGCTCAAAAGTGAGTCCGCCCCCACAGACTCCCATGATAGAATCTTTATAGCAGTAATAAACAAGTAATATTTTGTTCTTCAGTTTGAGTGAATTTAAATTCCAGTATTTTATTAGTCTGCCAGCACTAATTAGCAGTTATCTGTGTCTGGCACTAAAAGTTTATGGATGCAGCTTGTTAGCATTAGCCGTTAGCATTTCACCTTCTAAATATGGTAACCTCTGACTCGAAAAGAAAAAAGCCCCAAACAAAACAAACAAACAGAAAACAAGATGGTTGTGGCCAAAATGCTCACGCCGAAGCCTCAAGTTCCAATAGGGTGATGTCATGATGGCTACTTTCATCTTTTATCTACAGTTTTTTAGCCCAAAAATGCTACAAAACAAAAAAATCCAAATGAATTTCTACTTTGTGATCACAAATGAACATGGAAACAACACACTGATTATACTGAGGGAGACATTTCAGATTTGAGCAATTCTGTATATAATAAAGCATAGAATTAATATAATTTATGTCCCACCTGCAGGTCAACTTTTAAAACAACAAATTCAACAGTTATATTACAAAAAAAAAGAGAAAAACGATTATTAACAAGGCCGGTTACCATGAACACACTGAGCCACTGTTTCTAAGGTCCCACAGTACAAAATGATTTTTAAAATAATACAAATAATGTTTAAAGCACACAGACTGTGTACAAATGTTTTTTCAGTGCACAAAAGTAAAAATAATTTGAGACATTTTTGGATTTTCACTGTACAAAAAACCCAAAAACAAATAGATTAAATGTATTTCTATTGTTGGGGTTAAATTATAGAAAATTCAGGGTTGCATGTGAGACCATTTTTGTTCTGGAAATGTTTCTTTGAATGCTTTGCCCTTTAAAAACAGTGATGATAATAATAAAGTAAAGCTGAAGCTGGTGTGAATGTTGTCTTGCAGGCTCAAATAGAATAACGATGGTGTGAAGTAACATGTTGGAGCATCACCAGAGTTATCAGGATTCATCCTTTGGTGCAAAGTTTCACAGCTAATGTTTGCTGACATGTAGCCAGATGACATCACAATTCCTGGAGGGTCTGGGCTAAATAATTAAAGAGAATGATGAAAAGGATGCTGGTGTAGAGAGCCACCTCTCATTGCACTCAGGGACAGGATTTCTGAATGTTACCCAGAGACACCCGCGCAGGAACGGCCCGCCTGTCTATCCAGAAGGAGACCCAGGAGAGGACGACCATCAGCATCGTGGGGAAGTATGTCTGCAGCATGAAGAAGAAGATGTGCCTCCGCAGGATGAAGGTTATGAAGAGGCGGTTGTACCAACCTGACAAAGGGAGACAGAAGCACTGATGTAAAAATGAATCTTTCTACTTTTGGTTTCAGTCCCTCCAGCAGCCTCTGATACTGGATGATGAGGCTGAAGTTCAAAGGCCTTTATGGCAGCATCCTCCCAAAGCAGGACAAACAGTCACAGATCTAGGAGAAGCATCCATGTCTGCTAAATATGAGACTGCTCCCACTTCCATGACATCATTTTCTGTATCTCATATTCAGGATAGAACATGATCCTCTCATAAAGAGATCTCAGCTCTTTGAAATTACAGTAAAAAAAAACACACACACACACACACGCGCGCACGCACGCACGCACGCACGCACACACACACACACACAGTAACCACAGCTAAACCTGCACATTTGTGAGTGCCCACAGATGACACGAGTACACACAAACGCACCGGTGCTGCTGTAGAAAGCCAGGCCGCTCGAGGCTTGGAAGTGCTCAATGAAGAACTGTGACAGGACGATCTCGTCCGTCCGCAGAGAGTCGTTGCCATTCTTCCAGTACAGCATCAGGTCGTTCTCATTATACGCATCTGCAGTGAGAGACGGAGAACCAGAAGGAGAGGAAAAACAGGACAGATGAGGTCAGCTGTTTCAGCTGGAGGTCACCTGATGCTGTCCCACCTTTCATTCATGTGTGACTTTATGATTTAAGAACATGAAGCTGTTATTATTGTGTGTATATTGTGTGTCTCACAGCTCTCCAACTCCAGCGAGCAGTTCTGTGTGTCCAAAGGGAAGCTGCTAAAGTCCATAGAGCAGAGAGCCGTCACCGTGACCCTGAAACACACACACACATATGAAAGACTCCCCCTGCAGCTGCAGATAAAGTTCATTGTGTCCTGGACAAACGGTTCCTCCTTAAATTCTTCTGATAGTTTTTCTGACATAAAAGGTTTGTTTTTGTATTGACTGGACTTGCAAAGATTTCGGTTTTGTCAGTTTAAGGTTGATATGTAAACATTTATCTGTCACATGTAATTTACACTCAGACCCTTCATTAGTTACTCCATGCTAAAGATTTTGTCCATATTGGCCCGACAGATTCACACAATTGCTGCAGATTTGTTGGCTGCACATCCGTGATGCAAATCTCCCATTCCACCACATCACCACTGTGACTGTGCAGCAGATCGATCCACACATTCATGCTGTTCATGATTCTAACTTTCCATTTGAATGTCACAGCACACAGCAGACTTCTCAGGCCTTCTCTTAGTGAGGCTGTGCAAACTGTGGCCTCAGTTTCCTTCTCTTAGCTGGCAGGAGTGGCACCCGGTGTGCTCTTCTGCAGCTGCAGCCCATCTGCTTCAAGGTTTGACATGTTGTGTGCTCAGAGATGCTCTTGGTTGCAACAAGTGGTTATCTGTGTTGCTGTTGCCTTCCTATCAGCTCAAAGCAGTCTGGCCGTTGTCCTCTGACCTCTGGCATCAACAAGGCATTTTCGCCCAGAGAGCTGCGGCACACTGGATATTTCCTCTTTTTCAGACCATTCTCTGTTACCCCCGGAGATAGTTGTGTGGGGAAATCCCAGTAGATCAGCAGTTTCTGAAATACTCAGACCAGCCTGTCTGGCACCAACAGCACACCACCTTCAAGGTCACTTAAATCAGCTTTTGTCTCCATTCTGATGCTCAGTTTGAACTTCAGCGGGCTGTATTCACCATGTCTACATGCCTGAATCCGTTATGATTGGATGATTAGATGTATGAGTTAATGAGCAATAAAACAGGGGTACCTAATGAAGTGCCAGGTCAGTATATAATACCATCAGAGAGGTTTCTGATTAATCTAAATATTTTCAATAATTTGAATTAACTTTGGGTTTGTTGGCACTTTGGGTTCTGGGTAAAGGTAATGGTGATTTGCAATCATTTGCAAAAATCTGCCCGTGTTAACAGTTATGCACCACGTCCAGCTCAGGTGCTAATTTTTCTTTGACCACCTGCCCTCAGTCTCCTCCACTGCCAACTGTTTCTTTTTAATTTGGGGGAAGAGGAGGAAGGTACAGTGAGGCAAATCTGGTGAGCAGAGTGGGCAGTGAGCAAAAATTGTGTTTAGATGACTAAAAAAGTCAAAGTTTTCAGTGTGTTTGCAGGCACATGGTAGCAGCACGGGAAACATCACTGTTCAGAGGCTCAGGATGTTACAGCAGATCTCCGAGGAGCTGGAGGTTATGGCACTCTAATATTTGACACCTCAACAAGCAGCAGATCGATCCTTATAGAAAAAATTATCAGCTGCATAATAATAAATGCTGGGTCATTTTTGTGGACGGACAACTTTTACTATTATGTTTTCCTGGTAATGCACACTTTTAATAAAGTACAAGATCGACTGCACTAAGCTTTAGAGCTTCAGATAAACTCCTCGTGCATCCACCCGCACCTGTGCTGTACCTGACGCTGTAGAGGATTTTTCCGTCAGGATAGACCCGCAGCATGATGTTCTCTGTGGTGGTGTCGTGGATGAAGGAGCGTTTGGAGTGGACGAAGAAGACGTCAGGAACCCAGATCTTCTTCACCAGGCGGGAGTCGAAGGTCCTGCTCTGGTTGCTGCCGGACGGGAACGCCAGCCGCTCGTCCTTCCAGTAGTGACGCAGGTACAGAGTCATGGTGAAGTCCTGCAGGAGCCAGACACACACCAGAGAAATCATGGCAGTATCTACTCTTTTTATTATCTTGCATTTGTTTTCATTTAGGTTGCAAGTATGTTTGACTTCTGGGAGATTAAAGAGCTCATAAATATGCAGCTTCAGAAGGATGAGACAGGCTGTTTAACTGGAGCTTCAAGCTGGAGTCGAGATTTCCATTGTTTCAGGTCAGGCTGCAGCCGTCCTGTTGCCATCTGTCTCTCTTAGTTGGAAGAACTTTTAAGTTATCCAAGGAGCTGAGTTCAAAGCTCGCTGCTTGAACAGTGACGTCAGTGCAGCCATGAATCATAACACCCTTTAGTTCAGTTTATCTACATAATAGAAGGGCAAAATATGACACGTTTTAGCTTAATTTGTCTTAAGAAGAGCAGTTCATTGGCTGGTTATGAATGACAGGCTCTGACCATCTTACAGTACTTGGATATGGTATGGCAGAGCTATTAATACCATCCATTGTCTTCTGCTTATCCTTTTCTGGGCCAGAGCCTATCCCAGCTGTCACAGGGCGAGAGGCAGGGTACAGCCTGTACAGATCGCCCGCCTGTCACAGAGAGACACACAACCATTCACACTCACACCTATGGACAACTTAGAATCACCAGGTAACCTAACCCCACTAACTGCATGTCTGTGGACTGTGGGAGGAAACCGGAGCACCTGGAAGGAACCCACGCAAACATGAGGAGAACATGCAAACTGCACACAGAAAAGTCCCCGGATTCAAACCCATGACCTTCGTGCTGTGAGGCAACAGTGTTTACCACTGCATCACAGTGCTGCTCACTTTTATTACCATATCTTTAATAGTAAGAATACTCTTAAACATAATCTTAATGACTTGCAGCACAAAATGTACTTTTGGCTGCTGCGTTATTCATGAGGGGTCACCACAGCAGGCAGCTCCACATGTCTGATTTCACAGAGGCCACTTTCCCTCATTCCTGTTAGTTTCAATCCCTTTGTGATTACCTGTCAAGTTAGTATTTCCTGTGTTTTATTATCCAATCACTTCTCCCAGTATATCAGCTCCACTACTTCATGCCATTCCCCACTGAATAGTTTTCCCTCTTTCCTCAGTCAGGCAGCCTATCTGTTTTCCAGTTTGTATTCCCTGTGATTTCCTGTATTTCCATTGAGTGGTCTTCTCACTTTTGGTCTTTGATCCTTAATTGCCACCCTTCAAAATATTACCTTCCCTGTATGAATTTTGTCATTTCTCATCTTTCCTAATTTTGATTTCGGGACTTTTATTGTGAAATCTTGCATTTGGCTCCTTTCCTCTGTCATATGTAGTTAAAACATCCTCACCATGTTGACCTCTGAGATGCTGTCGATACTCTCCACCTGCACGTCGATGCCTACGGGGATGGGTGCCCCTGAAGCAAAGACAAGTAAAATATTTCATTTTAATGCCATTAACTCATAAATCATAAATCAGTGCTTGTAAAGAAGTTCAGACATCCTGCAGGAGCAGCTGGAAGCATTCTCACACCACTTCCTGTTTCTAAGTGGAACCTGAGCTCTGACAAACCAGATCCTACTGGATCTCCATTTTATCATCATTTAATTAAATAACTCGCCTTTTCGAGGAGTTAAACATGGTCAAAAACTCAGGACATTTTGTATCAGGACTGGTGAAAATTTAAGTATTTTACGGCTCTGGCACATGTGGGGTGCAAAACGGCTCCACAGCATCCTCTGCAACATTGTAACAGATATGAATTTAGTACATACAGGCTGACCACATCCAGCTCAAATGTGCTCTGAATAAACTTCAGACCCTGATGCTGCTTAAGAGTGAAGAGTTTTCATTTAGTAGCACGTCCTGGCTTCATGGCAGTTCACCATGAAACAGGATGTTGTGGCTGTTGGCACTCACTTCCTTCATGTTTTATGGGTCTTGTGGGTGTGACAAAATGGTTCTGCAACAGTTACAGAATTTCAGGGTAACGGGTGTGCTGGAGCCTATTCCAGCTATCATGAGTCTATTGCAGGGTGAACACAGAGACAGCCATTAGCAGCTGGTTATTTGCACAGCTTGTGGGCTACAACAAAGAATGGAGCACCAACTGAATGGGGATTACCAAGGGTTTATTATAATAATCATGATATGTGTGAGTCTGTATCAGTGGCGTAAAGTGCTGCATGGATGAGCTGTCAAGTGTGAGGCATTTGATATGTCTTCAAAGCCCAAATTAAGATAATAAGTGAAACAAAAAGAAATGATTGTGCTGCATCACGGAGACGGTTCAGACTCTGAGACCTAGCAGAGCAACAAAGGTGGGGTTTAAATAGCCCCGCAGAATGCTGCCTTGGTGTCCTGCATTTCCTGTAGTCTCCTGTATCACAAAGCACACACACACACACACACACACACACACACACACACACACACACACACACGGGCCAGAACACAATTTGGACTCACCAACTAACATGCATGTCTTTGGTCTGTGGAAGGAAGCAAAGGAAGAACATGCAAACTCCACACAGACACCCCCACCCCACCCCAGTGGTTAGCACGGTGGTGGTGGTGATGTTGTGGTTAGCCCAGGCAGTCGGGCTAACCACAACATCACCTAAATTTAAAATGTTTTTACCATTTTCAGGCGCAATACTTTAGAGATTTAATCAGATGAATCCAAGCTTTGGCCTGTTCACTCTAAAGACCCTGATGATCTAAAACTTGACATGCTTGATGAAACTCATTGACCTCTGAGAGGCAAAAGGAAATCAGCATCAGGTAAAAAACACCATCAGTTGCACAAGAAATTTTCATTGTACGTTCCACTAGTGATATTCATTTAATTAGTGGGTGTTAAACGCCACCTAGTGGGCACAGGAAGTGATTTGTAACTCTTTTGTTCAGCAGCCAATTAGAATCCAGGGTTTAAGACATCCACTCGACTCCATGGCAGCATACCTGGACTGTGACATGCCTCTGTGTGCGAGGGTCCTTTTTTAACTTTATGAAATTGCAGCAGGAAGTGTCAGTATTTCATATAACTATCAGCAAACTATCAGGAGCATATTTCCACAGACCATCCAGGAAAATCAGGTTTAATTTGTTGGCTGCAAAGTTTTATGAACACTGGAGACGCAGCAGACAGAAAAGGAAAACACAGCTTGTAGAAATCCACATGCCCTGATCCTGCAAGGAAAAAAAGAGTAGAACTACAGAGTGGAAACAATAAAAATCCCATTTTAACCCAGGCTCAGTACTGATAGGTTAAAGGCATAAACAGCAGCAGATATCCGTTTAGCGTCCTACAATGACATGGAATTAAAAAAAGGAATAAATACATTCCTTTTTGGAATAAACCTGTTTTTATCAGGATCAGTCACTTCTCATTTATTGCTTTAATCCCATCACCTGTACTGACCCAGAAACCTCATTTTGGGCGGTGACATCCTTTCTGTTTCCACCAACTCACCTGTGCAGCCATCGACATCTGTCTTCAGCGCCCTCGCCCATCTTCCTCTTCCTCATTAGCAGATTCAGTTCGTTTAACTGCTTTAAACCAGTCTGACTTCACATAAATAAGCAGAGCACACATACATGTAGCTGGGGTGCTCAGACACCAACCAACAATCGCACAAAACACCACCTAAATCTCAGTTACTCACTTGCTGTTTGTGTTTCTGCTCCACAAAGGAATCATGACCTAACAAACTTTAGGAAAGAACCAGGCTGAGTGTCGGGGTTTCTCTGGAAATCTATCCCGTCACTGTCACGGTCCTCGGTTTCAAGTTCTGTTTATTGTTAAATATCATCTGCTTGATTTGAAGTTTAGTTTAGTCCCGTGTGTGTTTCCATCTTTAATTGTTGCTTCTCACTTCCTTGTGTATTGTGTTTAGTTTCACTTCCTCCCTGGCCTCATTGTGTTGATTTTCTACCCTTGTGTTAGCTGTCTCCACTTGCCTTTTGTTGTGTTATACCATCCTTCTGCATCTTTCCTGCAGTTGTGTGTTGGAATCTTAGCCAGAATAAAAGCTTCTCTTTTCCTTTGGACTCTGCATCCAAACCTGCTGCAAGTATGAGAGTTAATTTTAGGATATTCAGCCACTGAGACCTGCAGACAAAACAGCTCATTCCTGCACCAACCACAGGCATCAACAATGATTTCACTGCTGTCTTTCTGCCTGTTACAGGCCTGTTTCCATCCATTTGGAGGTGATGTCTAAAGGTTAGCAATGAGGAGAATGCACAGAAGGAAAACCATACGTTGCCATTCTTAGATGTCTTTATTTAATCTGGGCTAATTTTGGAATCAATGGGATTGTCTTAAACATCTAGATCACAGTATAGAAAACAGCTCAAAATATGTGAGCTTTCCATTTCTGCTGGGGCAGCGAGACTGGAATGGGTGTATTTGTGTGGGTGCTGTTGTCCTGGGCCCATAATTCCACTCAATCATGATTTAAATGGCACAGCTTAGGTGAAGCTACAGATAGAGCAGTGCATTTAAAACAGTGTTTTAAAATGAAAACGCCTGCCATCCATATCACATGACATTTTATGTGTGCTGGAAGCAGAGACTGGTTACAAAGGTGGAATTGTTACATTCTCAAAAACAGGACTAGGGCTTGGGGGGGGGGNGGTCCAAGTGCTGGCAGGAGGTGACAAATACTCACTGGCAGCTCAATGCAAATAAAGCACAGAGCTGGCACACATGCTTCACCAGGAGGCGCCGCCTTCAACACTGCCGGAGTGGGCCGACTGACACAGAGTGGGCCGACTGACACAGAGTGGGCAGCTCTTACACTGCAGGGTCGACTGAGTGTGCAGGAGAGAAGCAGGACATGTCACACTCGATCTGTGACCTCAGTAAACCCCTTCCTGATGAGTTCATAGTCTCAACTGTGAGTTTTAAAACTTTATGAATGCAACACGATGTCCACTTTGGACGATAAAGAAGCCTTTGTTCTTCAGATTGGAAAATCAGTACTGTACTTCTCCTGCAG
>JASGAU010410954.1:0-31484 GCA_030220045.1 Australoheros facetus | reverse complement strand
CCAGGCCTCGAGAGCCGGTGTCCTGCAGGTTTTAGATGTGTCCCTGATCCAACACACCTGAATCAAATGTCTGAATTACCTCCTCAGTATGCAGTCAAGTGCTCTAGAGTCCTGCTAATGACTTCTATATTTGACTCAGGTGTGTTGAAGCAGAGCCATCTAAAACCTGCAGGACACCGGCTCTCGAGGCCTGGAGTTGGCCACCCCTGTTCTAGAGGATGACTTTTCCTCCACACCTAAACAGAAAAGTAAGTACAGTCAGGGTAAAGTGGGATTTGGCAGACGGGGGAGCCGTATGATGGGTTGTCGTGGCTCAGTGTTGGAAAAAGAATCACAATTCACAATAGAGCGCCAGTAGATTTTCTTTGTGCACAGGGTGTGCGTCACTGTGATGCTGCTCTGAGGTTTACTGCTCTTTTTGGATTACCACTACTGAATTCAGCAAGATTTAAGCAGGTGTTTCATGAGCTGACCAGCCTCTAGACTTAAGAGTATACTGTTTATACTGTCTTTATACTAGGCTGTATACAGTTAGTAAAAGGGTTGAATTCAGCCAATGAATCTGAGCTTAAATTCAAATTCATCTTTGCTGGAACCTAACTGACTATGACCACCACCACTATTCTGTACCAGTCCAACACAGAGATTTACTGTAAATTCATACAGTATGGCAAGTTGACCTGTGTATCTTGCACTATTGTACTGAGTATTTTCATACAACCTTTGGATAACATAGAGTAAGTATACAGTGAACCCTCACCTATTCTGGGGGTTATGTTCCAGAGACCCCCACGATAGTTGAAAATCTGTGAAGTAGCGGCGTTATATTAATTATATATTTATTTTATTATTTATACATAGTTTAAGGCTTTATAAACCCTTCCTACACTCCTATAAACCTTTCCCACTCTCTTATTACAACTTGAATGATGAAGATGATGAATTATGTAGCTGTGCAGTACTGAAGGCGATGAAGGTGGTGCAGCATCTTCGCCCTCGGCCTTTACTTCTATTTCCGCTAAAGGCGTAGGCTCAACTTATCTCTCTGTCTGAGTGATAAACATAGTTATGGGGTGTTACAGAAATACCTATAGACTGCAAAATCCCACAATACAGTGAAAACTCCACAAAACAGAATTAGTAATATATATATTTTTTTTAAATCTGTGACACAGTGAAGCCGCAATAAGTAAACCGCGATAGAGTGACGGACCACTGTACTTCAGTTTGTTTTGCAGGATGTTTCACAATATAAAAAAAAACATAACTTCACATAACATACATATCCAATATCTGATAAATAAATAAGGACATTACATATAAGCTTTACATTTTCTGTTCATAAAATGTCACTGAGCACTCTTTACCTTTAAATATATTTTTACATGTTACACCTCCTCTGAGTGAAGTTATCTGACATTAATTCTCTCTCTGGGAAATACAGTGGCTGTACCTTTAGCTCCTAGACAAACTATGCAGGTAACTGCAACGTTTGTTTGCTGATATTTGTTGGGGTGATAGAAATTGGAATTTGAAGAATACGTTACAGCATTTATGCTCACTTCTCTTCTGTAGCACTAGCAAGATGCTAAACTACCGCAACCACAACTTTACAGTATGGACATCTGCACTATCATTCCAGATTGTTTTGACTCACTTTGACCCCTTAGTTTACTATTATAAATAACTCCTAAATTATATGACTTTGCCCTTTTCATCTCTTTGTATGCGATAAGCCCCAGTGATGGATACACCTATAGGATTTTTTTTTTTTATGTGTTATCATTCCCTCCATTTACGCTCAAATCAGTTTGAAGGCATGCAGTGATAGGAAATAAAAACTTGACTCAGATGTGTTAAACCTAAAGTAACCAGCCTGTTTTGAAAATGTAAGAAGTAGAAAGTAGATATTTTGATATAGAAATATAAAGTAAAAGAAAGTAAAAGAAAAAAAAATTGTCAGAAACAGTACTGATATCAGAAAATGGATAGATGGATCCTTTATGTACTGTACTGTACTATCACTTCATCTGAACCTCTGTTTTACTTATTGTAAGAAATTGTAACGCTTATCTTGTTTACAGAGAATAGTGGAAAATATACAGTACCAGTCAAAAGTTTGGACACACTTACCATTTATTGGGGCGGGGGGTACACCCTGGACAAATCACCAGTCAGTGCATTATTATTAGAAAAATTATGAATAGAAAGAAAAAAAAAGTGCCTACCAAAGTCTACTTTGGAAAAAGTCTGTAGACAAAAAGAATGTGGAATGCTCAGCAGCCAAGTGAAAGCAAGGAGCTAGGTGACAGAGAGAAACAAATTGATCAAGAAAACTAATGGTGACAAGCATGAGAGCTGGACTATCAGACTTCATGGATAAAATGCTTATAATATCCATGGAATCAAGCGTCTTTGCCATCTGCCAATAGCTCCATCCTTTCTGTTACTCGCTGTATTATGGGACAGCACTGTCCATCAACCACAGATTTAAAAAGTGGGGAATCTGACCAAAAGCAGGTTAAAGCACTTACTGGCCACCCGAGAGACCAATTTACAGTTCATTCCCTGCAGCTGTGCTGCTGGCTTGGCAAGACACTCCATCCATCTTAATGAACAGTATTTGTGGGTGGGAACAAAGTGAGGGCTCATGTCACTGTTGCCTCACTAGTGACTCCTACTGGCTGACCCTGTGGATTGTGTTCACGAAGTTTTTGGTATTTTGTAATAATGCATACATACTTTGTACAACAAAGTCAATGCTCAAAGGCCTTGCAACATGCAAAAAATTACCTAGACCTCAGAGCTTGGATCTATAGTTCTCAAATGAGACCCATGGGTCAATGGCAGGCATTACTAACGTTCTGTGCAGCCTCTAAATGCAATAATAAAGGAATAAATGTCATCATTTTCACAGTTCATGTTATACTATGTTATACTATGGTCTCATTCTATTATATAAATCGAATGAGACCAGTGGATCATGTCTATTCAGTTTCAACGTTTCTTGTTTTTCCCTAAACACAAAGCATACAAATTTAAATAGAAAACACACCAGCTAATATCAAGAAATGCCATCTCTCTATTTATAAGTATCAATAGTACAAAAATGACATAATTTGGACTAATGTGCATCAGCAAATCTGAAAAAGTAGCCTTTTGACACTGGGTTATGGCTACATGCAGTGCCTCCCATCAACTCCAGGTTGTTTAAAAGCACAAAATCTGAGTGTTTTGATACTTTCACATAATTTATATACCACTTAGATCTAGTTTATAATAACAAAAGAAATGAGAATCTCATTTTAGACAATGTGCCCCATTTAAAGGGTATTCTTCCTTTCATGGTGATAATGTCCAGGAGATAAAAGATTAGAACAGGCTGATAAAAGGCAGCTAACTGTAGCTCACCTATTCCTGTGGCCTTGGATTCCTGCATAATACACCAAACCTGAATACATTATTAACTGCTCATACAATACTAGTCACGTCTAATACCAACATATGAAACAGCAAAGCTCTTAAATCTCTTAAGATGGTCATTTAAAACAACGTTGCAAGACAGAAGTAGTTAAAATAATTTCAAGTCTCAAGTGAATTATTTGTTAAACCACAAGCAATGCTTTTTACGATAAACT
The DNA here is from genome assembly GCA_030220045.1 of Australoheros facetus. Classification (NCBI taxonomy): domain Eukaryota; kingdom Metazoa; phylum Chordata; class Actinopteri; order Cichliformes; family Cichlidae; genus Australoheros; species Australoheros facetus. The sequence continues at coordinate 27,846 of JASGAU010410954.1, read as the reverse complement.
GCACAAACGCATGCAATCATTAGTTACCAGCTGATGATGAGTAAACCTTTGAAACATTTATTAAACAATGTTGTGCTGAGGTCACTGACAGTTGCAGATTGTCTATGTACAAGCTAAAGGAATCCATGTAAGTCAGTGAGCAAAAAGTATACTCATCTTCAGAGTTTGGCACAAAAAAATAAAGAAAAAGTAGTGTTTTCAACATACATGTGTGAATTTTTTTTTTTTTTAACCACTGTCTATGATATCTGAGCAAACACAGCATGGTGGTTACGGAGAGACTACTTTCATATATGAAGGAATATGAAGGAAACACACATGCAGATTATTTGCTTGTTTAGTAAAAGTAGTGATGGCACACTATAAAAACACTCCTATACTCAAAATTCTACTTAAGTAATAAAAAAGAAAAGTCCTTTTTTTTCATTTTCTGGCACTAAGCTTTGAGTGGCAGCCTGTACAGCTCACATTATTGTTTGCTTTTTTTACTTACTCACCTGATTTTTTTTTTCTTCTAATTGTGATTTATGCAAAGGTGAAATGCCTACTTGTTGTTTTGGAAGTTTTGTAATGTCAAGTCCACTAGTCGTTTTTCTTTGCATTACATTCTCGGTGACAGAGACTCTTCACCAGCTGATTGTCCTGACAGTTCAACTGCTCACAGTGATGCCCGTAATCCCTGACGAGTGACGAAGGAAGCAATGGGGTTTCAGTGCTGGAGTCATTCAAACAATCATCATGATTATCATGGGAAGTGTGAGGTGTTTGAACAATAAGATGGACAAGCTCAGTGAGCTGATTAAGCCTCACAGGGAGCACTGTGAGTGGAGGTTAATGTTTCTTGGAGCATTGCAGCTTTGCAGTGAGACACTGGCACACTCACACTGCCTGGACAGTGTGAGTGTGACCATATCTGGCTTTATGACATTTCAGGCAGACAGGGAGAAGAAAAAGAATGTGGAGGGATGCACCATAGTTGTGACTGAAAAGTGGTGCAATCCCAGAGATGTCATTGTGAGCAATGCTTCTTTCAGTACTGTTGTTGCTTGAAACCAATGTGGATTCTTCCATCAGCTGGCACAGAGTCCAAATGACTGTGGCTGTGGTGAATAGCTATGGGCAATTAATGGATCTTGACCATTCTTTGCACCACTTTCTGGACATGCGAGTGAACATTTCCCCTCAACCTACATTCATTTTTAGATTGATCACGTTTTTGTACCATATTAGATTTTGATTTATTATTTGCATTTCTATAGCACAGTAATTTCTTTTGGTATAAATCAAGCATTCTTATCTTCTCTTACTTAATATTAACTTACTTCACTTATATGTACATCTCTGTCCATTAAATGCAGATTGTCACAAGTGGACCCATGTTACATCTGAAACTTTCACTTTGCAACAACATCAGAAAATATCTTTTAAAGTTTTCATTATAATGTTGTTTGCAAAAGAAGACCCAAACACTGAGAGCTGAACTAACTAATTATGTACTTAACAGAGAATGACAAAGGCCACAGCAGAGCATGAGCAGGTATTCCAACAGTCCAAAAACTAGTAAAAATTCAAAATGACAAAGACATGAGGAATCAAGCAGGAAGTGGTAAAAAAGTCAATCAAAGAGACTGAAAACTGACAAAGGTGACACAGAACTGCATAAGGAAGTGACATCGCAATGAGACAGTGGCTAGGAGCAGACACGCACAAAGATGTGGAATGGCAATAGATCCAAGAGCAACAAGGTGATCCAGGATCTCCTGATCACAGTTTGTTCCATTCATCACGACTGCAAGGGAAATTGATTAGCCAAACTGGATTCAATTATTTAAAATGGCTGGTGCAATCTTGTGGTCATCGTCTAGCTTGTAAAAGACTTGATTTGAAAGATAATGTCTTCTAGTTTTTTTAAACTATGCTTGTTAAGCATACACTCAAAATTCAACCTAACCCTACCTCTTTCTGCTAGGTGGTGAAAGCAAATAGCATAAGGGCGGAAAAAAAAAAAAAAAAAATGACGAGCTGGTCCAGACCCTTGATGCAAAGCTATTAAAACTTTTTTGAGGTTTGGGCTATATAAGGGGGGATCTTTCCTAAAAGCCTTTCTCAGGATACAGCAGTATCTTTATTTAAGGGAAAGTAGCCTCACTGGACATTCTTGTTTGTGTCACATCACAGGTCCTGTGGTGTCATTTCTTTATTTTTTTCAAGTGCTTTATGGTCAGAAAATGTAATCACATTTGTCTAACAAATTATTTAAATGAACTAAGCGATACCTGTCTGAAACCAATGAGTCAGGTTATGCAAAATAAAAGGTTTTTACCTTAGATATAAGTTGCTGTAATGACCAGTCCAATCAAACTAAAATATAGGGATCACACCCAATCACCAACACTTTAATTCAGCTAAACCTGGGGTAAGGAAACCACACAACTGGCAGACTGTATCATATAATTTTCTGGGTGTATATTGATCAGAACATGGCACTTATATTCATTTAAAACTGAAGCAGAATAAAGTGTGAAAAAGTGAAGGGGTCTGAATACTGTTTTAAGCAACTGCCTTTTCTACTTTGCTACACAAAGAAGACACTATTCTTCCATTGGCTCTATTTACCAGACCAAGCACTATCTGCATGCATTGTGTGTATTGTGTGTAGGTTGTTGCAGCTCCTTGGCTAGGTGGAGCTGGGTGCCATTGCCATAAACCTGTCAGATTTTTCCAGAGAGGTTACCATTACCATTTTCATCCATTTTCACACAGACCCATATTCCTATGAGAGCCTGCCCTCCTTTAAAACACAACCTCAAAAGTTGTTTTTGCAGGCATGTTTTACAGCTGACACCTACGTTTTAAAATAAAATGATGCAACCTCTAGCTGCCGTACATGAAATGCCATGTGAATAATGTGTTCGGTTTTGGGAAGAAATAGTAATTATGGATTTCCTCAAATTTCTGAAAAGTCTATGTACTTGAGCATTCGTTCTAACATGTGTCACACCCATTCATACAAGCACCTCAGAATTTTGACCAATTATACTTTGGTATGCAGACTGGAGCAGCCAGGGATTGCACCACCACCAACTCCAAATGAGTAGGTGACCTGCTTGGCCTTACTCAGTGTAAGAAAGGAAAACCTTGTGCTTTAGAAATATAATAATAAAATATTATAAGTATATGAGAATGCAAACTTTTTGACTTTGACAGAAAAATGAGTACAGTCAGGGGGTCAAGTGGAATTCAGCAGGTGGGGGAAATCCAAGATCAGCTGTAGTGGCTCAGTGTGGGGAAAAGAATCACAGTTCACAACAATTTTTATTGAGAGCTCCAGTAGATTTTCTTTGAGTACAGGCTTTGATCAGCTGACCTGTGCTGCTGCTTCTCTAAGGGTTACAGCACTTTGTGGATTTACACAGCTAAATTCAACAAGATTTAAGCAGATGTTTCACAACCTACTTTGGTTGATTTACATCCCCTACACTTACAACACACTGTCTTTACCCTAGACAGTATAAACGTGGAATTCAGTGAATGAATCTAAGCATCATGTGCTTAAATTCAAACTCAACACTGCTACACTTGATGTAACTGAGCATTCCTTACCTTTAAATGCAGTCCTTTTCTTCCTCTCCTGTCTCATGTCTTTCTTACATCCTTCTCCATCTTTGAGAGTACTTCTCTCTCATTCTGGGAAATACAGCAGCTGTACCTTTAGCTAGCAGATACACTGTGATGAATTGCATACAAACAATTTGTGTGTTTGCTGATATTTGTTGAGCTGACAGAAATGTTGCATTTGAAATTACCTGTCACTTATAAAAAGGTTACTCCCTTTGTACTCGCTCTCTTCTATAGTGGTAATTAGATGCTGAAGTTCTGTGACCACAACTTATGGAAATATGCACAAAATACATTCCAGCCTACTTTAACCCCTGAATATAGCACTATAAATGAGCCATAAGTTGCTTTTTTGACTCTTTCATCTCACTGTATTTAAGAAGTCCAAGTAATGGCTACACAATAGGATTGTCTTATGCGTTACTGTTCCCTCAATTTAGGGTCAAATCTGTTTGAAGGCTTGCAGTGATGGGAAATAAAAGCTTCCCTCAAATGCTTTAAACCTAAAGTAACAAGCCTGTTCTGAAAATGTCAGGGGTAGAAAGTACAGATATTAGTGTAAAAATGTAAAAAGGAGTAAAAATAAAAAGTTGTTGTACAAATAAATATTCAAGTTACTGTAAGGAAAGATAGTTAAGGACAATTCTATTTGAGTACATAGCATACATGTCCATAGTTATGGTGGTGGAGGGGTTAGAATTGTCATGTCACAGCAAGATGGCTCCTGGTTGAAACCCTGGCTGTGGGCTCTCTGTACAGTTGCATATTCTCCTTGTGCCTGTGTGGGTTTCCTGTGCATTCTCCGGCTTCCTGTCACTGTACAAAGATATGCCCATTAAGAGGTGATTGTAAATTGTCCATGGATGTGAGTTTGATGAAATGCTTGTGTTACAGAATGGTTAAACTCTGACACTTTGAGTAATCAGTGAGACTAAGAAGAGTGCTATGGAAAACTATTGATTTCTTTGGTTTTTTTTTCATATTTGTCACATTTAAATGTTTTAGATCATCAAACAAATTTTAATATTAGACAAAGATAATTAGAGTAAATTCAAAATGCAGTTTTTAAATGATGTTCTCATTTCTTAAGGGAAAAAAAAAGCTATCCAAACCTTCCTGGCCCTGTATGAACAAGTAACAGACCCCACATCACTGTGGAGGAATATTGGCCCACTCTGTTTGCAGAATTGTTTTAACTAAGTGGATGATTTTTGAGTATGAACAGCCTGTTTAAGGTCATGCCAAAGAATCTAAATCTGACTGAAGTCCAGATTGTTTTGACTAGCCCACTCTAGAACTTGCTGGTGTGCTTTGGATTATTGTCCTGCTGCATAACCCAAGTATGCTTGAGTTTCAGGGCACAAACGGGTGGCCGGACATTCTTCTTCAGGATTTTCAGGTAGAGAAAAGAGTTGATGGTTTCGGTAAATGCAAGTAGATTATATTCACTACAGTTACAGTCATTTGGATGACCTCTGAAAAGATTTCCTCAGCAAGTAATATGGATGCATTCCAACAGCTAGCAGATCAATATTCAGGTCACAGAAGTATTCTTTGTATTACTTATGTATTGCTCATTAAAGGTGTCTGAATGTTGTTCCACATCTTTCCAGCCCACTTTACCCTCTGGTAAGGGTGAAGTGGGCTTATTAGATTATTATGCATGTCACAATAAAGAACATAATTCCTTTGAACCCTAGACTGAGAAAAGATCAAGTATGGCTTGCCATTTACAGCCATCTTAAAGTATCTATGGGCAGTTATTTGAATAATTTAATTTAAAGCATTATATAAATTAACTTAAATGTCAATGTCACAATATGAAAACAGCAGAGAATCACCTGTCAAATCTCATTAAACAAGTTTTTCCTCTTGGAAATTCTACTTCTAACACCATCTTTGCTGTTTGGAATTCTCTAATAGATTTCAATTTAGGATTCCGAGAGTTGAGTTTTTCTTGAGTGTGATTTCTCATCCTCGTTAATGTCTCTGGCTGAGCTAAATGACAATTCTTATTCATATAGATCACTAATAGCTGTTCATCAAAGCCATTAGCAAATGAGTTTAGTCCATTCTGTGAATTTGCTACAAATTTGAAGACCTCCAGTATTGCTCCTGTGTGTATGTTGCCTCAGTTGAGAGCTCAATGATAAGTGGTGACAAGAAATCAGGTTTCTCAGACTGATGGATGTAATGTGGTCTTTTATGACAAAGTAGGAAGCAAATTTTTAAATGGTAACAACAGAAGAAGGACTGAGAGGAACAACTAAAGTTAGACAGACAAAATAACGACAAAAAATACCCAGAATATACAGGCAGAGAAAGTGTGTCTAATCACTGTGAGCACACACTTTCTCTTAATGATCCACTTTCCTGCTACTCAGGCTGTTCTGCAGGGTGGAGGGTCATACACAGAGTCCGAGCCGAAGTGTGAGCTCCTGTCATCTTAGCCATCACTAGTGGAAGTCCCAGCAACCAACCACCCCCCTCCTCCACCTCCCCCGCCCTTCAGAGCAAGGGCACTATTAGCACACATGTCAAATCTAGGATGGAACAAGAAGGACATTCTGGCAGAAAAAAAGAAGGGGGGAAAAGGAGCGGCAGACCATTTGCATACGCCTGTGATCCTAATATATACAGGTTACCAACCTCCGAGGTTGGAGTTCAGCCTTGTTGCCGGGGCAACTGGGCTGTTCTTCCCATCACTAGCTCGTTAAAGAGCTGCGGGAATAGGAACAGGTCCACCAACTGTCCTCGTTGTGCTGTGGCCATGTCTGTATGCGACCTCGCCAAGTAATGAGGACCTCCGCCATGACACACACAAGCACGCACGCGCGCGCACGCACACACACACACACACACACACACACACACAAAGCATAAAACAGCATCACACACAAATAACAAACATGCTCACCAATAAGATTATAAGAAAAAACACCTGCACACACAAAAAGACAGACACAACAATACTAAATGCACATAAACATGCAAAAATTAAAGCATGTACACATGCATAGACATACAATTGCCAAATGACACCAAGTCACACAGTCACATACACACTCACACACATACACAACAATAGGTTGACAGCATTTCAGCAGCTAACTGAAAAGCATTTTTCAACAACTCATCTTTAAATCTTAAACCCTCCCAAAAAACAAGCTTACTGAGTGAGTGTTGCACCTCTTCGTGGCTTTCTCAGCATCAATTAGCATGTTTTTGTGCAGCTGAGCGTTTCCTCTGGTGGGCTGAGGTAAATAAGGAGATGGAAATGAGGTCCAGCACTCTAATCCAGCCAGGGTGCAGGTCTCACAGTAATCCCCCAAGAGCTGCTTGGCCTGGGGCATGCAAAGGGGTAATCCAGCCCCCTGGGACCTCATCCACCAGCCTGTTTGCACACACACACACACACACACACACACACACACACACACACACACACACACACAGTGTAAAAAATAAGAGAGAGCAAAAAAGAGAGACAGCACAAAGCACCCACTTGCTGAAAATGCAAACTTTAGGTGACACATCCATATAACGGTGTCTCAAATTTCATTAGCAAGTGTTCCATGTATTTATTTTTAAGCTAGAATGGATTGCCTTGGATAAGCTGACTAAAAATTGTAACTTTTGACAGATTCCCTGCAATCCATATTGCAGAAAAAAGTTTGATGAACTAAAAGCCAGAGAAGTGCTGAGTTTAGATTCTGATGGTAATACATTTTTGACAGAGCGGGAGTGATTCCATAACTAAATAAAACACTGTTTATCCATTACATTATAATTCTATGTATTGAAGGTTACCACAATACTCTGTTGTTTCTAACATGTTTAATGAAACTGTAAAATCAGTTTGTTTCTTTGCATATTAAGTCAGAGGGGACACCATGATAGCTTAAGTGGCCTCCAGAAGAATAAATTCACCAGCTCTAAATATTAGACCAGAAGGGTCTGCTACTGAACAAGTTCCACATAACTAGCTTTTTGTTGCATTAGCTGCTGCAGCAAAATCTAAAAGGCAAATCAGACATGGTTCTTTACTTCTAACACTCAATAGAATAAAGCATATCTACTCTTGTAACCAGATTGTTTCTTTACTTCACAGTTGCATATTGTGTTTCAGCGTAATCACCAAATTGCAGGGTAGCCACATTATCTAATGGATTTCCATCAAGGTAGGAGGTCTGTCAACAATGAATTATTATAATTGTTAAAAAAAAAAAAGTTTGGTGAATTTTTATTTTTACAAAATATGTAAGTAGAATTTGCCAGTTTTCCAATTTGCAGACCAAGGGTGCATTGCAATAGTCCATTTTACTCAGGATGGTTCCTAACTGAGAGAAGTGACGCAGAAGTGTGTTAATGCATCTCAGCCAGAGTATGAGCTGTTCCAGTTCTCGAAATACTAAGGAAAAGGGCTTTAATGTTTCCTTTATTGCATCCTTTAGCATGGAATGCTTTGGGACTATCCTTTATGAAAGCTAAGGAGAAAATTGCACCCCCAAAATGTATCTGACCTTTCATGAAAACAATCAACATAATAATAAAGTGAAGCAAATAATGCAAATTTTCATTTTAACTGCATTTTCCATTTCATGTCATAACCTGCTGATGTAGTAACAACAGCCTGTTAAAAGCACAGCTGAACTTGGACATCACACTGCTGTAAAAAAAAAAAGAAAAGAAAGAAAAAGACTCCTTGCTGAGTTGTTGACTTGCATGAAGAACAAAGTAAGATATCTAAAGATTATGAACTATATCAACTGATCAGTGATAAATCTGGTTGAGGTTCTGTACAATCAGTTTGCATTAGTGATGTCCTTTGCTTTATTGCTACCTTTAGAATTATCATGAATTCATTTTTACTTCAGGTCAGCTGGGATCAGTGATGGATGGAGAGAATTTACTCCAGTCATGGAAATCCTAACCAGGCAGGAGTAGAGGATTTCCACTGGATCACAGCAGCTAAATATTAGAAAATAAGATTGATTGAATTTTATAGACTATGGGGCAGATTTACTAGGCAGGGGAAATTATTGTGATGCCACAATTACAGGGTGATCTACTAATAATGTGCTCTGATTTATTTACAACGATGCAGTGAGTTTGCTTGACTAATAACCATAATTCTGCCAAGAGCAGCACAAAATAATGGCTCAAAAATCAGAAGAACTAAGGAGGGAGCATGAAGTAGAGAGTGGAAGGCCTGTTAACCAGAATAATCCAGTGTTCAGCTTTCACAGATGTGTTTCTCTCTGAAAACAGTGAGACAGTTCAGATAAACGTAAGGAGGCTGACGGAGGACCAATATGCTTTAGATTTAAGGGATAGCGCTTCTGATAGACATCACTGGGTACTGTCCAAAGGGTTCTGAGGATTAAAACTCAGGTGGAGCTCAGGATTGATCCAGAGTAGAGCTGCATTATCACAACCTCAAATCTGTGTGGAACAGCCGATCTTCATGATGTGCAGAAGAACACCAAAAATTAGGAGTCGTCCCTGTCACTGCATTACTGTGACACATCGCTTATTTTTTCATAGCACATTGCAACATGCAGGCGTTAATCTAACACACTAACACTGATTCATTAGTAGCTGCATTTTCACAGACATTTCACTTTTATTCATTACAGATGCAGCAGAAAGAAGTTGCTCCCTGTTTGTGCACTGCTGAGAAAAAGACATGAAAATTCCAACATTACTGCGGAGCAATAAGTGGGGCCTCTGAACACTCATCGTAAGGACTGAGTGACGGGTTTTAGGACAGAGTTTAGGTACTGTACTCACAGCTTTGAGCCACCCACTCAAAGTGCTGATTACAATGATAACATCTTACTGTACTACAAAGAAATACTCCTAACAACCATCACAACCACATCAGGCATAAGATGTGATTTTTTTCTTAGAAAAATCGTGCAATTGTGCAATTCATAGTAAATGATGTGCCACAGACTTTGTAATTCACGTTCCTCCTGAAAGGGAAACTTACGGTCAACCCATGAAAATACTCCTGTTTACAAATTTTTGTCACAAAACCAATACTGAGTCTCTTTAGTAAACCTGGCAGACTTTTAACATCAAAAGGCTTTGTGTTGCTGCAGACGTTAGTAAATCTGACCCTAAATGTTCCTTTCTATTTAAAATTCAAAGCTTATTTTTCACATGCTCTCTTTTAGATGACCTGCATAATAGAACGCAGGTAGAACACATTTTGATGAAGTCAGATGCACATTTTGTAGTCCATGTTGTGCACATTGCAATTTCAACATGTGGGCATCCAGCATCATACTCTTAAAGAAAGTAGTGAATGGTTATTAGGATTCTGAGCGCATTGCTCTTCTCTTTTCCTGGGCCCTTATAAATCCTCCTACCCACCTTTCCTTGACTCAATGACATTTTCATCGAGGTCAAGGAAACGGCGATAGAGGGTACACAGATGGACTGAAGGAATTGGGGATCGATCCACTGAACTTCCAATTGACAGATAACCATTCTATCACCTATCATCTATCAACCAAATTTGAACAAAAGCCATTGAAACCAAATCAGAATGGCCATAAAACTAATTCAATCCAATCTTGAACAAATCTGGATAGAGAAGAAACACCAGCCCTGGAAAACCTGCATGAAGCAGCACCAACAGTTTCATGCAGCTCTAATGATACACCTAGTCAATAGAGCTGGACCATTCAGTAACCAGGAATACCGATGCCAACATAACTTGAGTCGATGCTCTGCTCTGGCCTTGATTGCCTGTTGCCTCATAAATATAAATAATCTTTATTAGCCGAAGAGTTTTTATTCTCTGCAAAATGTAAAATTAGCCTGGATTTCAGGTTCATGTGCTTTGGCTCTATATTGTATAAAACATTTTGGCTGGCGACATGTTGGTTTATTGGAGCAAGAAGTGGGCAAGAAGATGGTGTTATCAGCAAACACTTGCAAACTAACATACAAATAAAACACTACAGCATCACTTATCACACCAGGTGAACACAGTATTTGGACAGTCTGTGAATGTGTCATGGTCTGTTTTGATTTTGCTTTATCTTGTCTGTTCTGTTCTTGGTTTCTTTTGGTTGTGAGGTTTATTTAGTTATTTCTAGTTCCTGATGTTCTCCCAATATTCTGTGTCAAGTCTGCGTCTTGGTTTCCCCGTCTGTCTTCCTGTTTTATTTTGATAGTCGTCCAGTCCTGGTCTCTTGTGTTCAGTTTTGCTTCCCCTAGTCTCGTCAGTGTTATCAGCGTCACCTGTGTTCCCACCTGTTTCCTCTTCCCTCATCAGTCCTCCTGTGTATTTAAGTCCAGTGTTTTCAGTGCCTGTTGTCGCGTTGTTGTCTGATCCTCGTCTCGTCTTCTCGCTGTGTGCTTCCTGTTTGTTTTCTGAGTTCTAGTTAAGTGTATTTCTGCCCCGCCTTTGTTGCCACTAGTCCTGTCTAGTCCGGTCCTTTGTTCTGCTCCTGTAAATAAAGTGCATTTTAATTCTAATCCTTGCCTGGCGTATCCTGCGTTGGGGTCCTCCTTCCTGCCCGCCACACAGCTGTTACATGACAGAATGAGCCATACCTACTTATTTGTCAAACATTAGCACTAAAATCCTCGGTAATGCATCAACACCACAAACACAGTCAAAAAGTTCCGTTCAGTGGCTTCAGTTAGTGGAGGTAGAACCTAGTCAACAGCTTGCAGTTACAGGCTGTCATGATCTGTTTAATTCTTCTATTCTTTTTTTTTCCCTCTCTCTTTCTTTCTCTCAGCTGGAGAGTTGGGCTGGCATTGTCCCACCTGTGGGTTTGCATACGTTTCCAGTTACTCATTACTCATAGTATTTAAGGGTCAGTTTGAGGCTCTGCTCCCCACCAGATCATGGTAATCAGGCTCTCTGATGCTTATTTGTTGTTCCTATAGCCTCTTTGCTGACATTGTTTTCCCTCTACCTCCACGTGTTGAAGCACATCTCTCAGATCCTGCAATTCTGATGAAAGGAATAATGTTTTCCATTTATGAATCCCACTCACCTGCACTCTCAAGCCAGTCTGGACCTGCAAAGAAAAAAGCAAGGAATCCATACTCCCCTATAACTCACCTTCCTGCCTCCTCTCCACTGCTTTCTTCTCTCTGAAACTCCCGGGCTGCTTGCTTTATCCCTTGCTCCCTGATAATAAATAAAAATCAAGTAAGGACTCAAATCAGTTGTTACGGAGGGAGGAACTAGCTATAGAGACCTTTTTTGTCCTTATTTTTTCCTGTATCAGGTTTATGGCTAAACAGAGGAACTGCTTTAGGAAACAGTTTCAGGCACTTCAATCATTTGCTGAAATTTTCAGACAAACCAAAAAGTTGAGTACCCAAAGTATTACACTCTAAGGTGTAAGGCTTAAAATATATTAAACTTTTCAGTAACATTTCAAAAAAAGTAAAAAAAAAAAATCAAACAAACAAAAAAAAAAAATTCCAGCAGACTGGGGCTTGAACTACCAACCTTGTGACTAAGAGGTGACCTACAGTCAACCTGAACAGTACCTGATATTCCCAGGTGGTCCCCCATCCAAGTACTAACCAGGCCTAATCATGCTTAGCTTCCCATGGTAGTATGGCTTTAACCAAGTTTGACAGTTTGCTAATACTTGCGGTTGATATAAAATCATAAAATAATAATAAACGTTACTTTAAGTGGAGGAGTTCAAGCATCTTAGGGTCTTGTTCATGAGTGAGGGGAGATGAGAGTGGGAGATTGGCATTAGGATTGGGGCTGTGGGTGCAGTGGTGTGGATGAGCTTCCTCAAAAAGGTGGCTGGCCTCTCTCTTAGAGATAGGGTGAACAGCAGAGTCATTCAAGAGGGGCTCAGAGTAGAGCTGCTACTCTTCCACATTGAAAGGAGTCACTTGACACACTGGAGAGATTATATCTCTTCGCTGGCCTGGGAATGCCTCGGTGTTCCCCCAGATAAGCTGGAGGAGACTTGGCAGGGTTTCTCTGCTTAGGCTGCTGCCCCCGCGGATAACCGGAAAATGGATGGCTGGATTGAATAATAAAAGTTATACAATTTTCCCCCACTATTTTTGTGGTGAAAATCTCCATTATGACACAACATACCGGTCATTTAATGAACAAATCCATGTAAAATTAGAAATTTTATTTTTGTGTCATTTTACACTCAATGCATCAGATTTTGTTGTTTTTTTTAGCTATGTATTTGCAGCAATAAACTAGAATTTAACAGTTTTAGCTTTAAAATGAACATGACACATTTTGAAATTGTGTTAAATTTGTGACTGTATTTTTACAATTGTTTTTTGTAATGGTTCTGGGCCGGTGGCCCAGTGTGTTTAATTTCTTTTGTGTCGTGTTGTTTTGTTTTACTTTTTGGGTTGCGTTTCCTAGTTCTTCTTACAGTTTAGTTTCTCAGTTTGTTGTTTGGCTGTTCTGTTTATTTAGTGATTTGTATGTTATTCAGGTTTCCCTGAATAACATGAACACATTTGTGTTCCTGTGTCTGTTTTGTTCCCGTGTCTTGGCCCTTCTGTGTTTAGTTTCCCTTCCCGTTGTTTCCTTGTGTGGTGTTTAGGTTCCTGGTCCTTTAGCTCTAGTTTAGTTCTCCCTGTGTTTTCCCTTAGTGTCCCTCCCTTGTCTTGTGTCTGTCTTCTCCGTGATGTCAGCCTGTGTTTGATTAGGTGTCTAGTCATATGTTTAGATTCCCTCTGTGTCAGGTTTTCTTGTGTTAAGTCTGCGTGTGTGTTATGATTGGTTACTTCCTGTTTTATTTTGACAGTCACGTGTTCCTTGTGCTTTGTGTTTAGTTTTGCTTCGCCTGTGTAATTATGTTCAGCTGTGCCCCTCACCTGTTGCCTGTTTCTCTTGTCATCCCTGTTGTATTTATTGTCTGCTTTTGTCTTTGTCCTTTGTCGGGTCCTCATCATTACAATGTCTAGGTTGATGTTCTTGCTATATGTTTTGTATATCGAGTTTCAAGTTTCCTTGTGTAGCTGGCTTCGTACCAGCCTTTTTGAGTTTAAGTGTTTTTCAGTAAAGTGAAATACAAGTATCGCTCTTGCCTTCATGTCCTGCATTGAGGTCCTCTCTGTCTGCCTGCTGCAGCCGTGATATTTTTTGTGGGAAAAAAAAATCTAATTGAAGTTCAGACTTTGATTACCCCACCCTAAAGCCTTTGGTTTTCTTGAGCCATTCAGAGGTGGACTTGTTGGTGTGCTTTGAATCATTGTCCTGCTGCATAACTCAAGTGCACTTGAGCTTCAGGGGACAAACTGATGTCCAATCATTCTACCTCAGAATTTTCTGATAGAGAGCAGAATTCATGGTTCTATCAGTTACGGCAAATCATCCAGGCCCTTAAGCAGCAAGCCCCAGACCATCACACTACCCCCACTGTGTTTAACAATTGACATGATGATGATTCATGATTTTTATGAAATGCTGAGGTAGTTTCATGCCAGATGTAATGTGAGTCAAACCTTCCAAAATGTTCAGCTTTTGCCTAAGCAGTCCACTGAAAATTTCCCCAAAAGTCTTGGGGATCATTAAGATGTTTTTTGGCATGATGTGTTACTTTTTGAGATTTTTAGCCTACTTCACTTTGACAGACAGGTTCTATTTAAGTGTTTGTTTTGTTTTTTCATTCAATAGATCTAGCAGTAATTAGACCTGGATGTGGCTAATGAACATGAACTTCCAAAACTAACATAGAATGACTATAACATAGAAACATTTAAGTGTTCTAAATATGCAAAAAACAAACAAACAAACAAAAAACAAACAAAAACACCCCCCAAAACATTTATTTTGCCGTGGCACTATATGTGCACAGAATCACACACAGATCTCCATGATCACACACAGATCTGTGAGCAGATCAGGCAAACTCACATCAGCACTGCAGTAATTGATGTCCTTGTGCCACTGTCTGATTGTTTCACATTCATGGACCAGCTCTCACCTTAGGCTGCTGACAGTAGGATCCATCCATTGTCCACAGGTTTGGAAGCACAGCAGGCAGGCCTGCAGGCTAAACCCATAGCAAGGATGGTGAATGGTGTGGCTCAGGGAAGGCCAGCTTTACCTAAGTGCATTAGCCAGCCAGAGAGCAGACATGTGCTTCAAGGCAGTGTAAACAAACCATGTTAAAAAAATAAATAAATAAAACAAAACAAAACATACAGCTCTCATAGGGCTGCCTGCACCTCACCAGTGTCCATCAGCACAACTAGTGTGTGACAAACACACATTCACAAATATTTATAGAGCTTTTTCCTCATGTGGGTGTGCTGATCTGCACATACACTCACACATCTGTGATACACACATGCGAGCTGCTCTTATTGACTTTTGCACAACAGCCAGAATGCTGCTCAACATCAAAAGAATTATTCATTTTTGCTGGGAGTTTAACCAGCTCCTTTCCACCTTTAGAGGCCAATTAGTACCTGTAGTGTAATGAGGCTCGACAGCATGTGAATGTTTCACATAATTAACACAAATGGCATTAAGCAACTGCACAACGCTGGACAGCATGCAGTGCAGCTTCTCTGCTGAAAAACTATCTGTCAGCTTGTCGCCTGCCTGAGTTGTGTTGCATTAGCGTAACTGATTCACAAGATGTGAAATCAAGACATGGAACGGATCACATTGACTTTTGTCTGACAGGCCATGGGTGAGTGAGTGCGTGTACAGATTTGTCAGGCTACTGAGCAGTGTGTGTGACTATGTACCTTGCGTGGCTGTGTATGTGTATGTTTGAGGTCTGTGGAGAGGCGGTGTGACTGCGCTGACATGTGTCCGACAGCACTGCTCGCTCCTGGGCCTCCCTCTCACACTCCACTGGCCTGGCTCCCCTGAGCTCCATGCATAATGCAGTAGGCCAGAGACACCACCCTGCATGATAATGTGCATGCACGTGCCAGCTGTGTGTATGTGCTTTGTGTGACTACCTCAGGAACGAACAAGCTGGCATAGCTGCTCAGCATAACAATAAGTGTGCATGCGTGTATGAACAGTCAACATGTGATCCACAATAGCATGCACTCATGCAACATATTTTTATTCAGCATATAACAGAGCTACATGATGAAACAAAACATCTAAGAAAAGCCATAAAGGAATCACATCACAAAGTGCTCTGCACAGTTATAATACTTATAAATTTACAATTTAAAGTTTAAAGTTACCGCAGTAGATGGCTCTATCAGGTAGCTGACAAAACTGGCATACCTGGAAATCTACTTTGTAAACAATCCCTTTGACAGTGCAGTGTCTCATAAAATCAACATGTTATAAACTCTTCTACTTTTAGCACACACTATATGCTGTAGTGCCAGTGGAATTTTCAGTATGAACAGGCAAATGCACAGCATGTCATTTATTTCATAACATTATAGCTACATGTGCCTTATCCCATTGTCTTACGCAAATACAACCTGCATAAACAGAATAATAGTGCTTAATGGGCAAAACTGGCAGAGTAGTTAACAGAGTAGCTAAATTTCAATTCAGGCATATTATGATATTTGTGGAAACTAAAACAATATGTGGGCTTTATTTATTTTATTTCTTTGTTCTAGAAGCCAATATAAATAGTCATTTAGTCACTGAGGACTGTATATCTCGTGAGCGCCCTCTGCTGTTGATCTATTATAAACTGCCGTAAGTAATTCAGATGGTCGATAGGTTGATGCTAATGTCTTATCTGGTAAGCTAAAAGAACAAACAAATACCATACAATCTGCAGACTGCATTTTAGTTTTAGAATGTAGACATCATCTTTCAGGTAAAGTCTCTTACGGATGTTTTAGTCTGACGTTTGTGTTGGGGGTTGGATGGGAGCCCAGCCTTAAACACATCACCTAGAACTTGTTAGGTGATGAGATATTTAAATAGTTTGAACAACTGCTGAAAGAATGTAGCCCTTTAAGACCTATAATAGAGTAAGTGTGCCAGACCATATCTTTACAGTTATACATGCTATAGTTCCATCTTGTGGAATATTTCAACTCACTATACATCAATAGAATCTTCAGAACCTGAATTATAATAATATGTATGAAGGAAAGCCATAGTAACTACATCAAGTAGCTAAAAAGTGCACTAACTCACAAAGAAATTGAAAAACATTTTCTGTAGCTACATATTTTGCTAGATACAAAAATGCCATAGTTGTACATGCTAATGCACACGATAAGTCCATTTTGTTGTTTGCGCTTTCTACACAATTTTTGCGAACCCGTTAGAGGGAGGATACAGCGCTCTTGGACACGTTGGATGCATGATATGTAAGTGTAAATCCTCTGGTTTTATACGCAAAAAGAATTATTCCTCTATCATTTGTGGTTGAAATTCTGCCGGCATATAAAGGCAGTTAGCAGGTGGGGGGGCGCTAACTGGCCACAAGGGGATATTGTGAATCTGTAGTCTCGGTATTAGTATCATATATATATATATATATATAAGCATTCAAAGCACTTTATACAGCATCCCTCATACACCCATTCACACCGATTCAGAAATACACTTTTTTCTTGTGCTTTCTATCTAAGATTCACACTCCAGTGAACGCTTTGGAGAGCAACTTGGGGTTCAGTGTCTTGCCCAAGGATACTTTGGCAAGACTGGAGCAGGCAGGGATCGAACAACCAACTTTCCAATTGGTGGATGACCTGGTGGCAAATGTTACAACACTGGCTTTTGTTTGACAGGCCTTTTTTTTTTTTTCTTTTTTTTGTTGTTGACAACCTAAACTCTAGTTCCAAATCTTAACCCTAACCCTGTGATCTGGAAAGAAAATTTGAATAATCTTTGGTGTGCGTCAGTTAGAACAACTACTTTCTTTGTCCCCTCATTTCCAAGAATTTGAAGAACAATTTTAAATAGACACAAAAACAAAAATGACATACTCTGATTGGTTAGCATCATGACTAATTATGACTGTGACCTCAGAGGGTCAATACCCATCTGTTTTTAATAGAATGTATATTTAATGTCATTGCCATACATATATTATGCTGTGAAACAAAATTTAATTTGCAGCTCCACATTTAAAAAATTAAGTTAAAATATATTTTTAAAAATACATAAAAAATATATATGTATAAAAAGTCATCATTCCAGTGACAAAAGCCACAATACTGTGCAATGGTTCAGCAGGATGAATACAGGGGCGTGTGCAATAGCATCTGCTGTGAAAATTAATAGTGTTGCATTGGAAGACTAGTTCCAGTATTACAATCTTTGTGTGTACTTTGTAATCATTTAACTTTGCAGACAATCTATCAGACAAATGCTTATACAGGGTGTTGATAAAGACTCACAATTAAAAGCTAAAGTTAACCCCCTGAAATCATCCATGAGAACTTTAACCCTAAGCCTCACTAATATCTTTTTGTTGTCATGAAACTGTCCTCCCAAGTCTCATCAATAAGCGAACAAAAAACAACCAAACAAACAAAAACAAAATACTAATTCTAACTGAAACACATCAAAAACCATTAATTATTGTTTTTCTTGACACAAATTTGTGTGCAGGATAAAGACTTAGACTTCAGAGGGCTAATAATTCCCTGCTAGAAGCATTTTAGTAAAAAAATAACTTCTTGGACAACAGACGTCTATAGATAGACGTATAGATGACCAGGCAGTGCAGGTCATTTTAAAAAATTTACTAATTATTGCTTCAATACTTTAAAAAAAAAGTACCAAATCTTATCAAATGTTGACAGTTCATTTCATATTATATTACAGATTGTGATTTGCAAAAGTCTTCAAAAATGATACATTTATCTACATGATTATTGTATTAATTGAATGTGCACTGAATGCATTTCTAGCCTGACTTTAGCAACCCCATCACCATGTTGCCATATTATGCCTCCACCAACACCACCTGATGAAAAATGACGCCTTCTATAAGGAACAATTATCCCTGCAAAAAAAACAAACTGGAATACTGGTTCTCTTCACTCCACACACAGTCACAATAGTGACTGTGCTCATTATGACTATATATAGTAGTGCTGCTTGTGGCCTTCATTAGGCCTCTCATTTTCTGGTAGTAAAGGGCATAGTGACTCCTCCATGCTGCCCTTTTAGTCTGTGGCATCATGGAGCTGTATGCAAAGGAGGACCCTGCCTCTCCTAATAAAGGCCTTCATTTGGGTTTGAGGAGAGATGAGCTGCCAGGCCTGATTCACACTGTAATTGTTATGGCATCATTATGGAATGTCCTTTACGGAGAGCTTCAGATAATTTAATTCTTGGTAAATGGGTCAGATATGCATAAGCCAAAAGAGTTGAAGGGTACACTACCCCAATCGAGTACATGTTTCAAGTCTGGCTGACATATCCCCAGTGGAGGATTTGACATCCCAAGTACTAAGTAGGCTGGCAAACTGCCCCTGGCATCAGGGCACCCAGATGGACATGGCTTGACCATGATCAAAGCTCAGACAGTGTCCTCCATCACCCTGAAGGACACAACCATAGGCGCCTACTCTCCTCTCTCTCCACTTTACCAAGCACCCACTTTTCTTGTCTTCCTTGAAACAGTGAAGCAAAACAGATGAAGAGTAACATACTTGAAGTTTGTGGAAATTTAAGCCAAAAACAAAATCAAAAGCCATATATAAAAGTGCAAGTAAGAAAGCAGCCTAGACTGTGCGTTTCAGACATTTCAATAGTCTGGTATTGTCTCAGGCATGAAGAAGAGGAGGAGGGGGAGGAGATCAGAGAGCCGTGCCCAGTGAGGGCTCAGTCTGCTGGGGGCAACGCTTCTGGCAAACCCCCTTACCCCTGCTCTGACCTGGAGGATGCCCCGGCTGCTGCACGCTCCAGACACAGTGGGCAGAGGAGCTGCGCTGAATACCAACCAGCTGCCTACTTCTCAGGAAGCTACACACAACAGCAGAGGAAAACAATACAGGACTGAACTGTAAATGCTGGATTTTGAGTACTATCAAAGAAAGTGAGGGTGAGATGATTTTAATGCAGGAGAGATGCTGAAGAAGCTGCAGAATGGAGACAAGTACAGGAGAGAAGAGTATTCTTAACAACGTTTTAAAGGGTGGCTTGTGGCAGTTTCCCCGCTCTGCCTGTGGTGTGAATGATAGGATACAAGCTGTTTCCTTGTATCAACATGCTGAGCAGCTCCTCATAACATGTCATGTCAGTCATTCTGATTGAGGCCGAGGGAGCATCAGTGACAGCACTGTACCCAGGTGTCTGAGCCTGACTGGTCCCATTATCACTGGGTAGTCGATGGCTTTAACAAGACCCTGAGCACAAGTGTTCAGCTCTGACATGATTCAGCCCTTCACACCACTGAGCCCCATGGGAGCCCTTAGGAACAGCCTAGAGACCCTTGACCTGTGAGCGTGGCACTTGCTGAAATGCCACACAGCTCCAAAGACCTTTCAACCACATGGACTTCTATAAGTAATCAATCACCTGCTTGCTGTCTGACCATTTGGGTCAGTTCGCTGCCAAAACCACAGCCACTGGGAACAGGTGGAAGAGAGTCTGTACCTATAGAGGAATAAAGCATGCTACTGACAAGCTGACTTACAGTAAGGCAGCAGTAGAGAGGGGCGCTGACTTTTAATACAAGATCGACGAGCCATGGCACTGTTGTTGAATGAAAAACCAAGAACAATATCCCTATTTTTTCCATCTATTCATCCATCCATTTTCTTCTACTTAATCTTTTCAGGGTCGTGGGGAGCTGGAGCCAATCCCAGCTGTTATAGGGAGAGAGGCGGGGTACACTCTGGACAGGTCGCCAGGCTGGCATATTGGCTTTTTGGAGCCAGAAGTGACCATATTAAGACAAAAGGATAGAGTGCTAAGTTATCATCCAAGGTTAGGAAGTTTTTTAGCAAGCTGCATTAATAAGCGACACAATGCATAAAAACCTGGCATGGCAAGGTGATGCAGTGGTTAGCAGTGTTGCCTCATAGCAAAAAGGTTCCTGGTTTGAACCCCAGCTGGGACCTTTCTATTCAATTAAATTGTATTTATATAGCACCAAATCACAACAACAGTTACCTTGAGGCAGTTTATATTGTAAGGGAAAGACGCTACAATAATACACTGAAAACCCCAAATGAGCAAGGACTTGATGACAGTGTGAAGGAAAAACTCCCTTTTAACAGAAAAAAACTTCTGGCAGAACCAGGCTCAGGGAGGGGCAGCCATCTACCATGACCTTTTGGGGATAAGGGGAGGGAGACGGGACTAAGGGCACACTGTGAAAGAGAGCCAGAGATTAATAATAACTAGTGATTAAATGCGGAGTGGTGTATGAACACATAGACAGTGGAAAGAGATAAATGAAGAAGAAACACTCAGTGCATTATAGGAAGCCCCAGCAGCCTAGTCCTCTTGCTGCATAAGTAAGGGAGGGATCACGGTAACCTGACCCAGCCCTAATTATAAGGTTTAGCAAAAAGGAAAGTTTTAAGCTTAATTTTAAAAATAGAGAGGGTGTCTGTCTCCTAAATCCAAACTGGGAGCTGGTTCCACAGAAGTGGATTCTGAAAGCTGAAGGTTCTGCCTCCCAGTCTACTTTTAAATACCCTAGGAACCACAAGCAAGCCAGAAGTCTGAGAGCAAAGTGCTCTTTTGGGGTGATATGGTACTTTGAGGTCTTTAAGATAAGATGGGACCTGACTATTAAAGACCTTTTATGTGAGAAGAAGGCTTTTAAATTTAATCATGTATTTAACAGGGAGCCAGCAAACAGACGTTAATATGGTAAACTAGTTCTTATATAGCATTCTCTCTTCTAGCTGACCACTCAAAGTACTTTATACAACATTCACACACACATTCATACAAGCACTACTTTCTATTTCAAAGTGCTTTCTATCTAATATTTACACACCTTCATACTCCAACAGTTGCATCGGAGAGCAACTTGAAGTTCAGTATCTTGCCCAAGGACACTTTGGTACGCAGACTGGAGCACCCAGGAATCAACCCACCAACCTTCCGATTAGTAGATGACCTGCCACAGCCACCAATGGGAGAAATGTGCTCTCTCTTTCTAGTCCCTGTCAGTATTCTGGTTGCAGTATTTTGGATAAACTGGCTTTTCAGGGAGCTTTTAGGACAACCTGATAATAATGAATTACACTAGCCCAGCCTAGAAGTAATAACTGCACAAACTAATTTTTTAGTATCACTCTAAACAGGATGTTTTTTATTTTAGAGATATTGCAAAAATGCAAGAAAGCAGTCCTATATGTGCATTGAAGGACATATCCTGGTCAAAAAATGACTCCCAGATTCCTCAGCGTTACTAGAGGCCAAGGTAATAACATCCAGAGTAAGTATCTGGTTAGGTACCATGTTTCTAAGATTTGTAGGGTTGAGTACAACAACTTCTTGCAGTTTAACTAATTGTTGTGTGTCATCTGGCTTCATGCACAGATACAGTTGGGTATCATCTGGATAGCAATGAAAACGTATGCTATGCCTTTTAATAATTAGTGGACATGTGGGTGAAGGGAACAGAAGTGAAAAGGAGGTTTGGGATAGGTATGGTGTTCAGGAGAGAAATGCAGAAGGACAGATGATATTGGATTTTGTGAAAAGGATGAAAATGACTACGTGAACACATATGAAGGCAGAAGCAAGAATTTAATGGTGGACATTGAAGAAAGGTTGATGTTACACAGATTTCAAGAAGATGTTGAGACAGGCTCTGGGTGGTAGGGAAGATCTACCAGATTACTGGAAAAGTAAAGCTGTAGTATTGAGGGAAACTGCCAAGAAGTTATTTGATATATCCTCTGGGCAGAGGAAAGAGGACAAGGAAACTTGGTGGTGGAATGAAGAAGTACAGGAAAGTATTCAAAGGAAGATGTTAGCAAAGAAAAAGTGGGATAGCCAGGGAGATGAAGAAAGTAGACAGGAGTAATGGGACTAGGCACACAGCAAAGCAAGAGGTGGCAGATGTGAGGCTGGATACTAAGGGAAGAAAAAAAATGACTTTGCCTATCGATTGTCTAGGCAGAGAGATTGAGCTGGAAAGAGGAACAGATATAAATGTGTTAAGAAGTACTTTGAGGAGCTGATGAATGTAAAAAGTTAGAGAATGGAGGACAATTAATGAATCAAGAAGTTAGGATTAGTAAGGAGGAAGTGAGGGCAGCTATGAAGAGGATGAAGAGTGAAAAGGCAGTTGACATGATCAATATAACTGTGGAGGTATGGAAATGTCTAGTAGACTTTCTGACAAGACTATTTAACACAATTTTGGAGAGTGAGAGGATATGTAGAATCAAGGGATAAAACTGATGAGCCACACCATGAAGCTATGGGAAAAGAGTTGTTGAAACCAGGTTAAGAAGAGAGGTGATGATTAGCAGCAGTATGGATTCATGCCAAGAAAAAGCACTACAGATGCAACATTTGCTTTGAAATGTTGATGGAAAAGTAAAAAGAAGGTCAGAAGGAGGTGCACTGTGTATTTGTGAATCTAGAGAAAGCATAAGATAGGGTGCCAATACAGTGTGAGCTGTGGTATTGTATGAGGAAGTCAGGAGTGGCAGAGAAGTAGGCTGTGAGGCTAGACATGTATGAGGACAGCGAGAAAGTGGTGAGGTGTACTGTAAGCGTGGCAGATAGGTTTAAGTTGGAGGTGGGAGTACATCAGGGATCAGCTCTCAGCCCCTTCTTGTTTGCAATGGTGATGGACAGGTTGACTGATGAGGTCAGGCAGGAGCCTCTGTACACTATGATGTTTGCAGACGACATTGTAATTTGTAGTGAGAGTAGAGAGCAGGTGGAGGAGAGCCTGGAGAGGTGGAGGTATGCACAGGAAAGAAGAGGAATGAAAGGAGTAGAAACAGTGAAGGAGTTTAAATGCCTGGGGTCAACCATATAATGCAATGGGCTGCACAAAAGAGGTGAAGACAAGAGTGCAGGCAGGCTGGAGTGGGTCAAGACAAGGGGTGATTTGTGGCAGAAGGATAGCAGCAAGGGAAGGGAAGGTTATTGGATGGTAGTGAGAACTGCTACGATGTACGATTTGGAGACGGTGGCATTAACAAAAAGACTGGAGGCTGAGCTAGAGGTGGTGGAGTTGAAGATGTTAAGGTTTTTACTGGCAGTGACCAGAATGGATAAGATGAGAAATGAGTAAGAGGAACAGCTCAGGTTGAGCAGTTTGAAAACAAAGTCAGAGAGGCAAGGCTGGGATGGTTTGGATATGTGCAGAGGAAGGATAGTGGATATATTGGATAAAATATTTTGAAGATGGAGCTGCCAGACAGGAGAAAAAGAGGAAGACCACAGAGAGGATTCATAGATGTAGTGAAGGAAGTCATGCGAGGGGACAATGAAGGATACTGGGGATAGGGTGAGATGGAGGACAGTCGGTATTACACAGCATGCCGTATTTATTTTATACCATTAAAAATGACACCATGACACCAACAGCACAAACACAGTGGAGAGGTCCAGTTTAGTGACTCAAATAATTGGAGATAAGACAGACAACTACTGGCTAAAGCTCACAAAGCTGCCAAACCCCTAACTGTAAGCCTCATCCATATCAGATAGATATAAAAACCAATTTTAGCCTTAAAAGTATCAACAATTTAGACTGTTTTGTACCTTTTTTTGTACAGGAAATTGTTCAGTTGGTAGACGTGAATTGGTCTGTGCATACTAACTACAACACCAAGTTCTCAAGCTGTAAAGATTATAACTTGAGGTGCACTTTAGTTGAAAAGTTTACCAACCTTTGTGTAAGCCAGTGGGAAAGCTTATATCGATCAAATTTTTGTCTTTTTACTGTTTTTGTGCTAGCCTGAAACTTCAACTAAACTTCAACAAAATTTGAAGTTTAGTTGAAAAGGACATCTTTCTGAATGTAAAATATTTTTAATAAAATACTATATTTCATAATAAATTAAGCATTGATCTGAGATCAGGCTCTAATTAGTCATTGTGTATGTGTGTATGCAGCGTGGTCAAAGCTGCAGTGTGCCTGTCAGCTGCAAGATGGCGAGGTTGTTGCTCTGCTGGCCCACTCAGCTGCTGTATGTCAGTTCTGGACTGAATCAGCTGTCCTCCACAGGGGCCAAGTGTTCTGAATCTTTTGTTTCTGTGTGCAGCTAATATCAAAACTGCATATGATGGATTGGCAAGCAATCTATGTTGGATTTAACAGAACAACAGCAGCCATGTTAGGATTTTAATAAAATTGCAGTGTTCAAATCAAATTTTTTTTAGTTTGAATAAAAATTACATCTGGAACGTTTTAGCATTACAAGATATTGAAAAATTCAGTTTTCCAATTCTAAAGGAACTACTGATCATTCTTTTTTAGCATTGAACTGCACAAATTACTAATAGTAGCTTTACTCCAAAACTCTGCTGGTACACATCTTCAAGCCTCATATTGCTGAAACTCTCTGCAGCACTTCTCTATCGCTACATTAACTACCTTCACCCCTTTGTTTCCCCTCCCACATCGGCCCGACCTCAACTCCCCCGCGTGGCCCAGCTCAGGAGGAGATCGTCCCACGTCAGCGGACTTCAGTGAACTCCTTTGCCCCACCTCCTTCCCTCCACTCCCCACCCCCCTCCAGCTCCCACTTCTGCCTAACCATTGATTTCATGTTTGGACTGCCCGCATTGATTTTCATGCAGGTTCATGGATCATACTGCTGCTTCCTCCATCTCAATAGTACAGTGGGAGGCAAGGAAAATCGTCTTTGACTGTTGCTGCACAGAGATGCAGCAAAATGCCCTCACCCGTAACCCCCACTACTTCCTCTTGCAACTGCGTTTTCACCCCAGTACCTCATACAACCACCCAAACCTGTTTCCACTCCCTTTTCTATCTGCCCTTCAACACTATCTCCAGTGTTTAGACCCTCACTGGCATATGGTAACTGTGAACTGCACTTGAGTGAGAGTAAACGTGGTCTCAATGCAAATGTGGCTCCTGTGCACACTTACGTTATAAAAACAGTGAATTTATCACTTTTAAGACATTAACCTTTTTTTTATAGTCCAAATTTATTTAATGAGCATTTCAGAGTTTCTCTTTGTAATGATCTCCATTTAAGAAACAAAGGTGACGCAGAGATTTTTCTCAATTCTCATCTCATCTCTCCTATATCAGCCTCCCAGTGACCTGGAAACTTATATTAGTGCACTATCTTGAAGGATGTCTCATTTCCTAAATTTCATGTTGGGAACAGAGGAGTGAGGAAAGAGTCAACATGCTGAGGGAGCTATAAATGAGGATGCATTGTATATCATTTATGGAAATCTTTTAACCAATAAGTTAAAGAGGTGAGCTGGGATACTGCAGTAGTTCTACAAATATTGGATATGAATCTGATTGTTATTTGAGGTGTTTACAGACATGTTAAGGAGTAAGAGTGTCTTTTCACTATTGAATGAAATTTTGATGTAAAGGGACATTTTTTCAACTACCTGAGTAGGCATTTCACCTTTTACTTTTTAACCAAATCTCAACATGATTTAGACATCTTATAAAGTCATCTTCAGCGTCTTTTCAGAGTTCCATCCATCCATCCATTTTCTTCCGCTTATCCGGGGCCAGCTCGTGGGGGCAGCAGCCTAAGCAGAGAAGCCCAGACCTCCCTCTCTCCAGCTCATCTGGAGGGACCCCAAGGCGTTCCCAGGCCAGCCGAGAAATATAATCTCTCCAGTGTGTCCTGGGTCTGCCCCGGGGCCTTCTCCCAGTAGGACATGCCTGGAACACCTTACCCAAGAGGCGCCCAGGAAGCATCCTAGTCAGACGTCCAAACCACCTCAACTTGCTCCTTTCAATGTGGAGGAGCAGTGGCTCTACTTTTAGCCCCTCCCGAATGGCCACACTCCTCACCCTATCTCTAAGGAGGCCAGCCACCCTTCGGAGGAAGCTCATTTCTGACGCTTGTATTCGCGAGCTTATTCTTTTGGTCACTACCCAAAGCTTGCGACCATAGGTGAGGGTAGAGACATAGATCGACAAGTAAATTGACAGCTTCGTTTTTACACTCAGCTCCCTCTTCACCACGACAGACTGGTGCACTGTCCACATAACTGCAGATGCAGCCCTGATCTGTCTGTCAATCTCCTGTTGCTTTCTCCCATCACTCGTGAGCAAGACCCCGAGATACATCAACTCCTCCACCTGGGGCAGTAACTCGTCGCTGAGCCAGAGTGGGCACTCCACCCTTTTCCGGCTGAGGACCATGGCCTCAGATTTAGAGATGCTGATTCTCGTGCACTCGGCTGCGAAACATTCCACTGTACACTGGAGGCCACCACCTGATGAAGCCAACAGAACCGCATCATCCACAAAGACCAGAGATGAGATTTCCTGGCCACCAAGGAGGAAGCCTTCCACCACTTGGCTAAGCCTAGAAATTCTGTCCATAAAAAATATGAACAGAAACGGTGACAAAGGGCAGCCCTGGCGAAGTCCAACACCCTCAGGAAATGAGTCAGACTTTTTGCTGGCTATATGCACTATGTTGCGGCCTCCGACGCGCATCGCTCGGATCCGCTATGGCGGGGGTAGTTCAATCTTTGGACGCGTGAATTAAGTTTTGCATCGTATTTATTTACACTTGAAAAATGCTTTACAATCGTAGCCCAGATCACAGTCAAAAAAGCTGTGTCCTACCACCCCACCAGCTGATTGAAACTCCCCACACCTGATCCTAGTGCACCTCAAATCAGCTCGCAAAAGGCGGAGCCGTGACAGTCTCATCTTCCCTTGCCACCATAACATAGCAAGATAAACAGGTTCTAATAATACATATTAAGACAAATATTTATCAAAGCATAATACAGAAATGGCTCCAACATCCCGGCCCCTAATTGTCCATAATAATTTGACAATTACCACAAAGACCACGGAGCCCTGAAATGCATAATCAGTTCTGATTCTCTGGCAACATTAAGACAACTTCTTAAATACATAGCATAGCTGTGGAGTTCTTTTCCATTATCTGCTTTTATGACATTCCAGCCCAAAGCTCTATTCATGTAGGCAGTTGTGAGACGATATCGATCACCAAAGTGAGAGCTAAGAAGACGTTTAGCCTCTACATATCCACAATCTGCATCCATATGTAGACAGCTTCGAACGAGTTCCCTAGCTTCTCCCACAGTATATTGTTCGAGAAAGTAAAGTCTGTCTAGATTACTATCAGTCTTTTTTTCTATACAGTGTTCAAAGGCCT
>JASGAU010410953.1:17162-41537 GCA_030220045.1 Australoheros facetus | reverse complement strand
TCTCTCTCTCCCTCTCTCTCTTCCTCCCTTCTTTATTTTTGGAAACATCTCATTCTCGTGAGTCAGGCCCAGCATGCTCACGAAGGCTCGGTCTATCAAGCTCTCGCCTCCTCCTTCTCCTTTCTGCTGTTTATGATATTAAAACACAAGAGAGTCATGCAGGGGGAAGCAAAACTCTTCATCTCTCCCCCTGAATGCCCTGAGAATTGTTAATGCACCATATTTAAATAGTTGACACGTAATGGATGGATGTGCCTGCATCCACTGGTGTAATAATTGGCTGAGAGAGGACCTTGACAGGTGACAGACAGCAATATCTTACCTGAGACTGCAAATTTTAAAAGTCACCGCATTTATGCTCCATTTGGGGGAATGAAATCAATGCGACGATGATGCGTCCACATTTTTCGCATCCATCTTAATTTGCGGAAGAGCGCTGATGGCGGTCTTTGATTGATGCGTCACCTGCACTTCTGTTGCACAGTTTTATCCGCTTCCTTTCCTTCTTCTTTCAACCGCACTGGAACCAAAAGGACGAGCTAATTAGCATGTTTGCAATGCAGTGTCACTTCTTTGAAAGGCGTTCGTGCAAATAAGGCAGATCACTTCCAGGGAAAATCTGTTAAATTAAAGTTGCCTTGGAAACACCGACTTATACAACAAACAGTTACATCATCCTGCTGGCACAGCCTCAGATCTGAATACAAGATTAAATACCTCGTTGAGATGGACATTTTTTGCTTGTTTTGTATTTAATATCATTTGCAGGAAAGTTCTTTCTGACTCAATCTGTGTTTTTGTTACTTGTTAGTGTGTGTGTGTGTGTGTGTGTGTGGGGGNATTCATCTCTTACTGCTAATTATAGTGATAACCTGCTGCAACAAATCAAACATTATCTGCGAACATAATATTAAGGACGAGCTTCTGTTGTGCTGGGTGAGGATTTAATTTGTCTGTAGGCTAGAAATGACTTTTTTTTTTTTTTAATGTGCTCATTATTTTGTGTTTTAGTAACATTTTGATCAGGAGAATTAGTTTAGGTGCTCCTCCAAATTCTTTATTTGAACTTTATTTTATGTATACCTGCAGGCATCATTTTCCAGTGGTCTTACAATCTGTACTACATCCTTTAGGGTAAAAAATAATTAAAAAGTTGCATTTGTTTATGTCCTTTTGCTTTATTTTTCCCCCCACTGTATTCAAAAGCCTCTAAAGTAATGTTTTGGAACAAAGTGTCCCTATAGCTTTGCTGGGAAATGTTTATTTCTACTGTATGACATGGTCACTGTGGTGAAAAAGTAATTTTCTTCTGTCTTTTGTGTTCAAAGAATTCAATTTTCCTCTTGAGAAATTATATTTGCTACATAGATATAATAGCTTTCCTCTCACAGACTGATTACACTGTTGTTCTTTTGTGCAATCAATTTTTATGGCTGCTATACTCCAGTTTGCATAATTGCAAACTGTATAAATCAGTGTTTTGCAGCATATTTTATTATTTACTGTTGATGTCATACGTGTCTAATTGTGATGGGGTTTACTTACCCACCTTGCACCAAATGGTTCCTGATGTGCATGGTGTTAGGAAAGCAGTAAGATAAGCCTTGAAAACAGAAAAAAAAGAAGCCCTGAGCGAAAGAGCAAAGAGCTATCACTGTTAGTCATCAGCAACAGCACACGGCCCCTCAAAGCACAGCGCTGTGAGAGTTTCTTTCTGAATCACTGCAGCCATTCCTTTAGCTGCTCTGCGGGCACAAGTGGTCTCAGACACTTCATATAATCCAACAGAAATACCTGCAACCCAAATAAATCATGGTAGTTTTGGATCTGCTTTTGTACCTTGCATGACATGTGTGGAGAGGTATTCATGGATGTAATGGTGCATTTAAAGCTGATGCGTGAATGTAACTAAATATACTGTTCATTGTATGTGACATGCAGACCATTGTACTCCTCATTCCACTTGTTATTCTTTGCAATTTTTTCTTTAATTGTAAATTTTTACCCATGAAAATGTTAAAGTGGGCGTATTATGCAGACTTGCGGCTCTATGTTTTGAGCCAGCTTTCTTCTGATTGGCTGCCCCTTGTAAGCAAACGGCTTGAGCAGCGGGTGGGCGGGGCTTTTGTGCTCAAAGCTAGAGCTGTATGCCTCAGATGACCATATTGGGAATATCCACGGTTTCTGATAACAGCTGAGTATAAAAACTGAAACAAAGTGTTTAAAGCAACCCGAATCATAATCGGTCCCTTTAAGCACAGCCCCCTACAACTTTACGTTTAAGTATTAATGTCCCAGATGTCGTCTGTTTTGACCCGCTCTGATGCAAGATTAGCATCCAGTTAGCACCATGTCTCTGAAGGTTAAAAACCGAAAACTGCAATTTGCCTCCCGTGTGATTTTTTTTTTTAAATAGCAAAACAATCATCCACTTGTAGTTAAAGTGTGTTCTCTTTCAATCCCAAGCTTTTGCTAAAAACACAAAAAGAGGTCATTTTCTTGTGTCTTGATTTAAGAAGATAAACTTGACATGGTTTTATTTATCCATTAGAAATCTTTATTTTGTATGAAGGCACTCAGCTATGAACTGTGAACCTCCTGGGACGGCACCTGAAGAAAGGATCTCTTTATTTCTCCCTCATTGCTTCCTGAGTCTAAATGAGTTTTTAGAAGATTTTACAATTTTGCCTCAAGCTTATTAGAGAAGCAGTGGAAAACAGCAAATGTTCATCTCTAGCTAAATCCTCTCCAGCCTCTAAGCTGGCTCTCTCTCTCACACAGTCTTTCTGTGATGTTTTAGCAAGAACTCCTAAAAGGGTTTTCTTGCCATGACTTTTTTTTTCTTTTTATCCCTATTTGCAACATGAACAGCTTACCCCCTCACAGTTTCCTGCACGAGTTAGCATAGTAACCACTTAACGCAGCAGAAATGCATCTTTAAATAATCAGATTGCTGCTCTGTAATTATGCACACTTTAAACCATGTTGCAGATCTATGCATGCGTGGCTGAGTCGGACACAAACAAAAGTGCACTGCTGTTGTGAGAATACAGTACAGGACACAGCCTACTGTGACAGACTGCAGCTCTGTGACATCAAATAGAAAGCAGATGGGTGAATATAGCCCAACAGGCATTTGTATTCTTTATCTTTTACCACCAGGAGGAGCAAACACAATGCGTGCGCTTGTTTCTGAAAGACCGGGTCAGATCAGGTTTGCGTTGTTGTTTTTTTCTCAGCTCCTGTACTGACTTAATGGTTTTCATTCAATAAAACATTGCACTGGCTTTTAATATATAGGGCCTTAGTTTATCAAGACACCCACTACCACCACAAATCACCATCTATATCATCAATTTATTTGTGCACAATCTTCTCACTTTTATTTTAAAGGACACTGACAACCGGCTCGCTCTTGTCTCATGTTATTCCTTTCATCTGACTTGGGGCCAAGTTGCTATTGTGGTGGTCCTTGATATCATTTATCTTCTTCCCACAGAGGATCTTGTATCACTACCAGAAGGACTCCAGTTCCATCATTTTGGACTGCAGTAGTCCGATGGTAGTGCTTCTACTTTGGCGATCCCCTCTGAGAAGAAGGGTCACTCTAACCAGCGCCTGCAAGGCTCCCGAGAAGAGCAAGGTCAGCCTTCACCGGCTGCAGTCCGAGATGGGGTTGGCATTCAGGATGAGAGAAGCAGCTCAATCAGTTTTTTAAATTGTTGCAGGATGCCTGGTATTAATATAGTGTCATGTCAAGTACAATATGAACTTTTATTCATGTAATGTCTATTTAACATTATCAGATATCTTTAATACTCAATAGCACTGACAGCTGGAGATGTACATAAACAGAAGTATATAATCTCTGCAATGTGTTCCTTACCTGCAAATCATGTGAGAGCAGGTCAAATATCATTTCATCCAGGCAAGACTGCTAGCTGAGTTTGAAGTCTGAAAAATGAAAACTGTAAACCTCTCAAATTATGTATTAACAACTTGATTACATAAAAAAGTTGCATTATGGATCATTTTTGCCAATCTCAGACAGCAGGAGCCTTCTGATGGGATCAAAGCAGGTCCGTGATGACCACAGTGTCTGGCAAACCACTCAAACGTGCATAAACGATCCTCATCGTGTTCCTCTCAGGTCTGCTCTTGCTCTGCATTCCCTTTCTTGTGCACTTAAAATTTCAAAGTTTTTAGAAAATGTAGAAAGTAAATTAAACAAACTCTTTGTCATCTTGCAACTGTCACAACACCACAGCTATGTAAAAATCAAGCTCAGTTACATTTCCTCTCTTTTATTGGCTTTCCCTCTTGGCAGTTAGCTGAGCCATCTCCGTGGCTGTAACGCAGCACTGCAGCCTCACTGTATCTCCAGGGTCAAGAGCTCTCCCTGTCTAAATTAGATCAGAAATTCTGATCGCTCAGTCCAATTTATTTTAATTAACACTGGGTCACACCAGTGCTCGTAACGAGCAAAAACACTATGTGACATTCATTTGAGGAACTAAAGGCAAAAGAGCACGGCGAATGCTGAGGAGCGCTCGTGGAAGGTGGAACTGGCGAGGCTTTTGGACTGTTGTGGCATAGGTGGATTATGTATACGCACAAATGCATGCACGATGCACGACAAAGTGCTAAAACATTGCTGCAGAGATTAGTTTTCAATTTTTTTTTCTTTTATCATTTGACTTTATTCACAAGTCGTAATGAACACAGCAGCTTTTAAGAGGTTTGAGCAAGGCTTTAGGCTATTATGATGTGCCTCAAAATGCATACTTTTGTCTTGAAATCTGCTGTTCTGTGTGAACAAATGCTTTCACACTGACAATTGTGGCAACATGGAGTTCTCAGATGGTAAACAAAACAGCCAAAAATTTGAGCGTGGATGCTTCTTATCCTTTCTAGTCACCATCTTACAGTGCAGGGGAGGGCAATTAATTTTTTCCAAGAAGCCACATGAGAAACTGGGACTGCTGTCAAGCATGCCATAGTTTGCTATTTATGTGTGTCAAATTGCTGTCTTTAATTCAGAAGAATGATGTGAGGTTAGAGGCTTGACTAGGTATAAACATTTCCAAAATGTGGCAGCTAGGATGACAGTCGCGGTCAAATGCTACAGTCAGCAGGTTATGCTTAGGCTCATTATCCTCCTTTTTTCTCTAATGGGGACTATAGTTTGCTAAATGAACTTTATATTGTATTTAATTAGATTTGAAATGAGTGATCGAGACCATAAATCCATCAGAAAAGTATTTACTGAAGCAAGAGAGCTGAGGGCCATTTTCCCATAGACGTCTAAGCAACCAGTTGCCTCTTTGATACCAGAGGAGCATCATCTTCACTTTTTCCAACTCGGAATCCGAGTTCATCTTCTAACTGCCGTCTATTGTACGGCAGATGTATCCGACGCGCACCAAGTAGTGTTTGTTATAAAGGAAGTGCAGCTCCTCGACTCATTCCATCTGCGTTAGTGACAACAAGCGGAGAAAACGATTCGGGATGGCAAGCTAAAATTTGACAAAGACAGAAGACAGTGAAACTCATAAAATACTGTAGTGCTAACACAATCAGTTCCATCAGCAGCTTGCTCGGCAGCTGAGGGCTAAGGCGTGTCACTGATCTGATTACATACTCATGCAGAGCTCTGATCTCATTGTTCCCTGACATGGAGGATAATAAATGCATAATGTTGCAGCAGTGTCCCGCTGATAAAGCTTTGTCGGCTGTAGTGGAAAGATGTTGCATTTGAGATCATTTTTTGAACCATCGTAAAGCTTTTAGATCTTGACCAAGTCGTCACTGGCCTCAGAAGATGAGGATTTAAAACAAAACAACAAAATGTTGGTTGTTTAAATCCCAAATGGTAATTCCCTGGTTGAAGCGAGAAAGGTGTATTTAATCCCTTGATGACTAAAATTTACTTGAGTTAACACATAAAGATTTGTTGTCCACCAGGGGCCTGTTTTTAAGATAACAGCTCCAGAAAGAGAAAGTGCTGGTCTTGGCTCTTGTTGTTGCTAGGCAACAATTG
This sequence comes from Australoheros facetus, assembly GCA_030220045.1. Classification (NCBI taxonomy): domain Eukaryota; kingdom Metazoa; phylum Chordata; class Actinopteri; order Cichliformes; family Cichlidae; genus Australoheros; species Australoheros facetus. Next base: position 35,497 of record JASGAU010410953.1, on the reverse strand, counting down.
AAAATCAGTTTGAAGCGTGGCATCTTTTTGCTGAAATTTGAAATATAAATATATATATATATATATTTATCTTCAAGACACCACGCACTGTAGGAAATGCACAACAGCACGTCCTTTCACTGAATAAAGAGGTCAGTGTGGTAAAGACAGCTACCTCATCTATGTGCAACCTTATTGTCGCAGCGGTCTTGCAGGGTGCCTAATAGGAAATGACTGCAGCTCAACTGGGAAGCTTCCAGATATAAATATGCATTAGCGTGCCCCTATGGCACTGCTGAAATTAAGCAGCATGCCCTTAATGGCGCTTGTGTAACCCTTGTTGATCTAACAGGCTAAATTTGCAAATGTTTTCTATCATCCCGGAGAATGATCGACTATGCAAAGATCGACTATGACCTAAATCTCCACTTTGAATCTTTGCTTGGGTAACTTTGAATCTATTGCATGACAGCTTGCTGGAAAGAGTCCACAAGAAAAAAACAAAACAAAAAAACAACCAAAATGCAAAATAACAACCTACCTGTCTTACTCTGAGGTAAAAGAGGCGACAACAGTGACAGGTTGTTCACAGCAAAATTGCATTCCTTTGCTATTGTCACTGAAGTGAAACCTTTTCTGGAGAAAAAAAAAAAGGTTTCTGTCTTTCAGAAAGCAGCTCTCGAGATTTGCAATGCAAGTCATTAAAGGAGTGCTGCAGAGTAGTGGATCATTAGTGGATTAGTGGGGTGGCAGCTTTTAACTTTTCATTTTGTTTCTGTCATCACTTGTAGACTTGGTTTATGCTGGATCCATCTGGGCTGAGTTGCGTAGTGAAGCTGGTTTCCAGTAGTGTTTGTGCAATGTTGCTGGAAATTAAGAGGATGAAAGGGAGTAGCTTTATGTTTTAATGTATATCATCGACTAATAACACAATTAATGAACTAAGAACTAAATGGGAGAAATTCTTCCTCGGGCAGTTTACACTTGCTTGCTTCTGTGTGATATTTCTCAGAAAACACTGGAGTGGTTTAATGAGGCATCAGTACTGTCAGTTCTTTGTGTGCTTTCTGATTGTAACAGCCCGTCCTTACTTGAACCCGTGGAGCAAACACTGAAAATAAAGCCTCATGCATAATTGAGTCATCTGGACCAAAATAACACTACCAATTCAGTGCAAAAAAAAATAAAAAACATTCTCCAAGGTACTGTGAATAATACAATCACAGAGCATGAACAAAGGGAGATGTCATGTTGGCTCAAGTAGCGATAACTCTGGCTTTCAGAACACGGTCTGGAGCAGGACTAAATTATGTTTGTGACAGTTCAGTCACAGGACAGGGTAATTAAAGAAAGGACAGCAGTGTTTAAAGTAAATGTGCGATTCTTAAAAGCCTCCGAGATTTCATTAGAGGAGCAGGGTTGATACTCAAACAGGCAGCAGTTGATAATGCGCATTGGCATATTGGGACACATTGGTTTTGAAAATGAATCTGTCAGGCTGAGGCGGTGTGCCGATCACTGGAAGAGAGCTTGAGTATTTCTGAGTAGTCTCGTCTGGTTTCTCTCCCCATCTATCTTTTCCTCTGTCACCCTGCTCGCTTCACACAGACGTATTCACCTCTGCAGTCTCACGGCATTGTATTGTGCAATCTATAAGCTGTGGCTGCCTAAGCAGCCTGACTTTATTCTTCTGACTTGGCCTTTCTTAATTCTTGCTTGCTGCTCCAGTGTCACTGATTGAGTCCCCTACAAAGAAAAATGATGGGTGATTAGGGTGATTATTAGGATAAAAACTTATTTTGGCGCAACATTAACAGACTTTTAACTTTTCTTTCTATCTTTTTTTTTTAGTGACATTGGACAGGTGATTGTATGTGTCTCAGTGACTGTTAAAATTAATGAGCCTCCTGCCTCTTTTGCATAAGCACTTTAAAATATGCCCAAATGACTGGCCTAGAGTGTTGCCAAGTTGGTTGCCAAGCATCAAGACATACTTCTAGAACAACTTTGCTTCAACCAACTCAAAGCCACTGAAATAAAAATCTCACATTAAACTTGGCAACAGCCAACAGCCATGTATAATTTTATTTTTACTTTTGTTTCCTTAACTGGGAAGATGAAATCCACACTGGCGCTGGGAGACTTCACTGAGGACAGCCGCAGTGCTGAAACAGCCAAACACGCCGCACTGCGTCCTTCTAGGTTTAAAAATGTTTTGTGAGGTTGTCGGTGCTGCGCCGTTTACACACCAGTGAATGTTTTACAGAAAGTCTACGCTGAATCCTGGCATTGTCATTTTGGAATCTACCTGTGCCATCAGGGAGAAAAAGAAATGGGTAATTCAGCATATTCATGTAGTCAGCTGACCTCCTTTTTTAGGCACATAACATTGCTGAACCTAGACGTTCAGATTAATGCCAATGGAAGAATAAAAGTCATCTTTGAACCAAATAAATTCTTAAGGTGTGGACTTTTTTTTTCTTTTTTTGGCTGGGTGGTGTATATTGAATTGCCTAATTTCATTAGATGCAAAGTGAGCCTCCACTTTTGAATAGTCTGCGCCGTCAGACACATCGGAGAGCACAAAATGTAATTGCACAGTCAAATAGAATCACTTGGCGCTGGCAGATTTGTCATTATTAAGGGTCTGTTATGGATTAAAAAAAAAAAAACATCAGCTTTATTATGAAATAACATGAATACTAGAAGTAGCACCCTTTGCCCAGGCACTTTAATCAGTAGGTACTTCTGTCTGGAATCTGTACCAATTTAAAACGGTTTCTCAGCACCCACTCCTGGGTGATTCATGCAATTTTAGTTTCTTGTGTGTGTGTTTTTTTATGATTTATTAATCACATGTGAGTGGAACATTTTAAACGGTTATTCATTTGGTTGTTTCATTTTTTTACCTCCGCCAACCCCTGCTTGAAGTTTTGCATCTAAGCACACAAAGAAACTTAACGCTGATTACCACACTGGATTCTTTTTATGTTACCATTGGAACATTTGTTATTTCACATAAGCATGCATAGTTATTTAAGTGCTACCAACTTAGTTAATACTCTGCTCACAGATAAACTGTTATCCATATCTATGATGGTATTAAGCCCCTTACTACACTATAACTATACGGCCATAAAAACCTTCTCTTAGCCTTTTCAAACCAACCCTGCCTTTAGGAGAGACTTGTAAGCTTGCCTCCACAGCTGTGTGTGATCCTAATCCAATCCACTGAGTGCAAAGAGGAAGCTGTTAGACTGCGGAGTGGGCTCCATCCATTCCCACCCTGACCGCAGACACACAGGTTACAGCGTCCCTGTCTGCCTTATCTCCAGGAGCACCGGCTTGGCTTCAGACCTACGGCTCAGGCCCAGCCCCTGCTCAAGATAAAGCCTGAAATAGACCACTCTCACTGACAGCAAGGCTGCGCTAGATAAGACTGTTGTGTCCACAGCTTTGAGCTGGTAGCAAAGGGGGAGCATGAGAGAGGCTGTAAGGAAAATACAGATGTGGTGAATGCAAGATGTTGGTACCGTTTGCTGCCAGTGCTTGCCCTTTGACCCTCTTATTCAACCACAGGTGAGAGAAATCATAGTTACAGAAATGCGCACATACCCCCCACGCCTCTCGCTTTTCTCACTGTGGACGCCATTGATTGTGCCTATTGACCCATGCAGTTGCAGCCCCAGCCAATTCGGTTGTCATGGCTTGCAGCGATAAGAAAATTACCTTGCACCCCACTTTGTATGAATGTGCTTCTGCTCACGTATGCGAGTGTCTTTGAAGGTTTATACGTGCTGTCCTTTAGCATCATGCACCCGCTGCCTGATGGCAAACTGCAAAAGTGCATCTAAGAAGGTTTTCCTCTGTTGGCATGCAGAAGCCAATCAATATCTGTGTGTCTTAGTAAATTAGATCATGTAGACAAGATGCAGTAGTCAGCAGAGCCATCTCAAAGTAACCCCTCGCCTGGTTAGTTCATTCTCCATTAGACAATAGCCTGGAGTAATTGAATTGGCCTGTACAAGCACAGGGCTTGGCCTTTGCTTTTTCGCCTTTGACAGCACATATTCAGGTCTAATAACTTTATTCGACAGCCAAGAGCCAATTTAGAAGTATTTTTTCATGTGTCTAGAGTTAGCAGTATTTAATACTCTTACATCCGGAACTGCATGTACCCAAGCATGTCGTCCATATGCCTGTGTGCAGACAAACAAATGAACAGACTGTTACTAGAGGCATCTTTAGTACCTCATGTAATCTAGCATAAGCCATTTATTCATATATGAATCACTTTTGTGTTAAATTATGTAAGAGATAAATAAAAGCCCTCCAGCTCTCCGGGCTGTCGAACTTAATAAGACATTTCTGTCTTCACTTGTTATTTTGGGGTAAATAAGTCATTGTGGCAATGATGAGATGTAAGCTAATTATCTGCTCCAAGCCAATCAATGACAAAGCTGAGCATCAGGATGGGGAGAGCTTTTTAGATGGAGAAAAAAATTAAAGGAAAGGGAGGGAAGGAAGTGCTCTCCTTCCACCAAAAAGAAAAAAGAAAAAAAAAAGAGGAAAAAAGTGCAAATCAAGAATTTTTTAAGGACTGCTGATGAGGAGTTTTGGGGATTCTCGGTTCATATAGTTATACACTAATATGAAACATTCAAAGCATAAGGCTAATTAGGACACTATTAATATACCCCTGTCTGCTACCCCCTTCCAGCCTCATTATTCTATTAACTTCAGTATTTTTTTTTGTTGGCAGGCCAAAAATGCCATTTATCTTTTTTTTTTCTTTTTTTAAAAAAATCCATTACTGTGGTTACTCTACTGAAGTACCTACTCACATTTACATAATTACAGATATACATTACCAGCACAAGCTCGAAACCCCCCAGCTTTGAAATGTATTATTGTCCCATAATCAAACAAATGTTGTAGGATATTTGCCTGGGAAAGCTTTTTTTTTTTGCTGTTTATTCTATTTTTCATTGCTAGATTAAGTCTTCACTATGCTGTCGAGCTGATTTAAAGCTAACAAGTCCACCGGTTTATACCGAGGATCCCCATCAAGGAAAATGGCGAGTCTTGGGAAGAGGTGTTTTAAAGAAACAGAATAGTCTTTTCACCAACTTTCCCCATTACAAGCCTACCAACCTTGTAGGCATGACCACTTGCAATGTTTATTTTTCTGGCCTGTGTATTGCCAGTAGTTGCACGATGGTAGGTGGATGTGGTTGGTGTTATTCTAAATGGAAAACAAGAGAATTTTTCATAAGCTGAAAGCATAATGAAGTATTTTAGCATCACTGACTGCAGTAGTAGAGCCCTTTGAACGCGCAACACATGGATCGCACGGCCTCTTTCTTGCTGTTATAATCATGTCTTGTGATCTAATTCCATAATCAAGCTCTATGACAAAAACTGCTGTCTAAACATCCAGATCCGTTTAAGTATGAGCTGAGTATTTTTTTCTTCAGCAACTCCAAGTGTCTTTCTGCAACAAAAACATCCAGTGTTGAATGTGGCCATAATCCCATGTGACATGAGCAGTCAAGAGGAAGGGATTGGAGGGCTTGGAGAAAAAGACAGAGGAGAGGCGGAGAGAGAGGAGAGAGAAAGGGAGAGAGAAGATTTCCCCTGTTCCTGCCTTGCAGAAAGAAAGTGTTGGATTCAAGCCAGCGTGCCCATTTATATCATACTTTAAAAAGTCCCTGAAAAGATGGGAAGGTGACCCTGTGCGACCAAGTCAAGTAAGTGGGGATGTGACTCCCCTAGTTCTGGTACTTTTCAAAATTCAGGTAATTTTTTCCCTTTACTTGATCCACTTTGCTCAGCATAAGTTTCAGAGACAGTTGGCCAAACACAGAGCAAAGTGGAGCATCGCGAGGGAACGCGGCTAATACTAGAGCTTCTCTCTGTCGGTGCAGCTGCGTGGGAGTTTGCTTCATCATGTCTGGCAAAGTGGTTCACTGTGTTCAATGAGCAAAGTGCAGTGATGAAACCGCAGCAGTTTGTGGTCAGGATAAGCATATAAAGAATTGTGTCTAATTGTTTCCAGTATTGATATGTAGCCCAGCAGCCATCCAGTGCACAAGATGAACAGAAACAATGTGGTTAAGTTGTTGAATTTGTTATGATAATCATTCACAATTCTTCATAATTCTTGTCAATAAAAATGTGACACATATGCAGACGGTGTGCATTTTTTGAGAAATAGAAGAAAATGATAATGTCTTATCTTTAACACAGAGAAAAACAAAAAGGGATTTTCATCTTCCTCCATTTCTTCTGCCATTCCCCACAACAATTCCAGTTATTTTGCTGCAAAAATAGGAAATAGTTGCAGATATTTGCTGAAACATGTACAAACATACATGGAAATACAGTATACAAGGCAAAGACAGAGTTTCCACATTTCTAATGAGCCTGAAAGTCAATATTTGGTATGACCACTTTTATTCTTCAAAACAGTCTCTTACCTTTCTTGTTATTTCTTTAAGTAGTCTTCAGGAATAGTTCTCCATTTTTTTCTATTTCATGATTTTCAGATACTGTTCCTCTGCTGTAGTGTTTAGGCCCGACACTTATTCTTTTGTCCTCCACTTATCCGATTTCCCCGACATGCTGCATGCTGAGATATGCCAAGTTTTCAGCAAAAACCTCTTTGGGAATCAGTGCCTGGAGATACAATTTAAAGCTTCAACACTGGTTTATCCCTTGAGTTAGGTCCCTTTTTTAATGCTTGATTTATTCTTAGGTCAGTACTAAGTGGCTTAAAAAACAAAAACAACATTCTTCTGCAAACAGTGTGGTATAGGAAGTGTACTGAAAATGAGTGAAAAAGCAGCCAATGTCAAAAAAAACAACAAAAAAAAGCCTGACTCCTCGGAAGCAAAATATAAAGCAATGAATTGTGGCTCAAGATTTTTGCACACTACTGTATGTAACTTTTTGAGGGCCAAAAGGTACATGTTTCTTCCCAAGAGGTTAAAGGTACATATTCTTGAATAAAGCATATTTCATAGATTCTGTCAGATGTGGGGTGGTGGTGCAGAGATTAGCATCGATGCCTCTCAGAAAGAAGGTTCTGGGCTCAAATGCTCCTTCCCTTGGGTTTCCCTGGGCCTGGTGGGTTTTCTCCAGGTGTTCTGGTTTCCTCCCACAGTCTGAATGCACATTAGGTTAATTTGTTACAAATTTTCCTGTAGGTGCAGATGTGGAATAGATGGAGTGGTCCATAAAAGTAGAATTGATCTACAAATGCCAATCCATTTATGTGCATGAACAAATGATCTATAAAATCAGCTCAATGAATTTGCACCTTTTTGTCACCAAGACTTCAGCACCACGAGGGCATCTCCAGCTGTACCATGAAAGGTGCAATACGAAGCTTGTTTTCTGAGTATATATATTTTTCCTTCCATCCTACGGTTTCTCTTGCTGTCATCAGTTATGCCCGAGCCGCACTTTAGTTTATCCCTTCATCTCTCCCTGTCCCTCTCTTCCACCATTTCTCTCTGATAATGGCGGCCTCAGCAAGGGAATCTGCCACCATCCATTCCACGCAGCAGGTAATGGATTGAGTCGGGACCTGATCTGGCTATGGATGAGCCAGCCCGTAGGTGTCTGAGTGGGCGTTCAAATGGATTTGGAGAAGCTTGCCTGGAATAACACTCTTTGTCACTAGGAGCTTTGTTTTTCTAGGTCTTCTGTGTTCACAATTGGCATCATGCCCCCCCATCACACATACTCACACACACACACACACACACACACACACACACACCACCCGCCACCCTCATTCCTCATAGTACTGTAAGATCTCCGACATATAATATTTAGTGCCCTTAGATGACTTATGCTGTGAATTGGCATTACACAAATAAAACTGAATTCAATTCAATTCCTTCCTTTAAGAAAAAAAAAATCTGTAAAACATTACTGCAGGATGCCATTTTGATATCGTTAGGATGCTTATCCTTAGAACTCCTTAATCCTAGCAATGTGGCAAAAGCACGCTGCTCCACATTTCACTTTGATCTCTGTTTTTCACAAAAGGACAAACAGATCAAGAGGATTGTAGAAACGCCCCCGATGTCACGCTACTGATGCTGAAAATCGCAAATTGTTCAAACAAGTCGGTTCTTGGTTGTGAGTCTGGCAGCTGATGCATAATATGTCCAAGCCAGTTGCGTGCCATCACTGAGGAGCAGAGTAAATGGCTCAAAAAACCACAGGGATGTCACAGTCTCCATAGAGTCCTTGCAGATACCTGGAAACTAATATAAAACAACATCTGGTAATGAATAATGGATGGAGATGCAATGCATGTACTCGGCCTGTCTCTCTACAGGGGATGTTATTTACAGTCTCATAAAAATATGCTTCCCATTGTGGCTAGTGGAATTTGCTACATGACATGTGTGGTATTGTATGCCATGACACGCAGTTATGTATTAGTCTGAAGCCAAAAAAAACCCCCACATAACCTTAGATTGTATGCTCTGGTGGAGTAATCCAGATCTTAGCATAATTATAGCCTAATATATCACTTCTAATCTAACTGCATACATTTATTTCCCATGCAACAGGAGCTCAGGTAATTAAAATCTGTTGATCTGTTGGAATAACCTTTGTTGCCAGAAAAATATGGCCTAGTGCCAGATAGATAAATATATAGTTGTTTAGATATGTTATGCATGCACACATTTTTTTTTTCGCGTTTGCATATTTGTAATACTACGAGCGTGCACGCTGGCAGGCATCTCAATCTGTGTGCAAATGCATGTGCTGGAACATGTGTTTGCACTTGTGAGAGAGAGAGAGAGAGAGAGAGAGAGAGAGAGAGATGATGGAAGTGCAGTGACTCTGCCTGCAGGCAGCAGTCACCACATTGTGTGCGCGTGTGTGTATGTGTGTTGTGGTGGGGTGGGGGGGTGCACATGAGGCCAGACACCTGTTTTCCCCAAAATGAATTATGAATCGAAGCCAAGCTCGTGTTATTTTCAACACAGCTGACAACGGAGTCCAAGGCCAAAGACCTGAGGAGAGACAGAATGGGGCTGGCATCACCAAGAGTGCTCAACAATAAACTATCCAGCCTAAGAAAGCATGTAGGTTATGAGTCCTTGTTAACTTTAATAGATTCTCTTATAACGTGGAATCGAACTCCAATAGAGTTTTGTGTTGCATGCTTTGCTTTGAGTCTGACGCAACTCAATTCAAATGGAAGAGAGAGCCATTTAAATCTTATGAAATATTCACTCTTGATGGGCACTCTACACAACACTTGTAGGTGGAGCTCTCTTTTCAATATATAATGAGTCATATAGTCTTTGCACTCCATCAGCTGCTTTAACAGCCTTCAACATTAACACACATACTGCTAGCAAAACAAATTAATGAGCAGCATCAGTGATTTTTTTTAAACAAATTCATTTAAAAAATTTACATCTGTAAACAGGCTCCAACTGACTGCCTGCTTATATTTTCTCACTTTACGCGAGAGGCAAATACATTTATTTGGCTTTATTTATTCACACCTTCACCCTTTCTATTTATGCCCCTGTTCAAATCTAATATAGGAATTACTGCCTCCCTAATATGTAGCCTAAGGCTACTTCATCTCATTCAGGATGCAGGACCTTATGTAAAATTGAACCAGCATTCCTGATGCAAGCAGGGAAGAAAGAGAGTGTGAGAGAAAGACCATTTGGCTTTTCCTGCAGTGTGTGTGTGTGTGGGGATCTGTCGACTGCACCCTTACACTAACCTGCACCCACTGATGTCACACATGCCACCCAAACACTGTGTCAGACTCCAGGATTGCTCTGCAAATGCTGGTAAACAACAGTTTTCATTTCAATCTGTTTTCCAATCTAGCTGAATATAAGGGAGTTAAAAATCTATAAACCAAGACTTAATAATGTGGTAGAAATTAGTACAAATGTGTGTCTTTGCCTTCTGGATTCTTGAAATATTCATCAATACACAAGCAAAAGATCCCCAGTTTGATCTTGGGAGGAGGCACACATTTCTTTGGGGTTGCATGTGTCGTGAGTCGGCTGTGTGTGCAGGCAGGGTTGGAGCTTAAACAGCTTTAATGATGAGACTTAATGCAAAGTTCCAAAAAACAAGAAAAATACAAAATCCCAGGAACCAAGTCCGTAATATAAAACCTTGGAGAACCAAAATGGAAAACTCAGATAGAAGAGACGATGATGCGACAAAGAACTAGAGAAAATGCAGACAATATATACACACAGAGGACTAACGAGGGAAGTGGAAACAGCTGGGTAGGAACAACACAGGAAGCAAAATTAAACACAATGCACGCGGGACAGGGGACTAGGAAAATAAAACAGGAAGAGAGAAAACAGGCAAACAGAAATGCAGACGTGGGAACACTGCGAGTAACAACAGAACACTTGAGACAAGGGATAAAGACAGAGAGTCACAAAGCAAACACTGGAACACAGGGACGTCGGGATGACCACAAGAACAATGGGAAACAGGAACTCGATATAGATAAGAACATGATTCAGAAAATATAGCAAAACAAGAATCTAAATGGCAAGCAGACAAGAACACAGAAGAACATCAACACCAACAGAACCTCTAATCCTCAAAATATAAGAACACTGGGCAAAAGGCCCAGGCCCATTACTGGCTTGACAGTTGTCCAGACGATGACCATCGACATCCTCCACAAGGAAGGTAAGGCACAGAGGGTCATTGCTGAAAAGGCTGAGTGCTGTATTGAAAGCATATTAATGGAAAGACTAGACTGACTAGAACGAAAAAGCGGGAGGAAAAGGTACACAACCATCAGAGATGACCGCAGCCTTGAGCGAATTGTCAAGAAAATTCAATTCAAGAACGTCAGAGAGCTTCACAAGGAGTAGGCTGATGCCACCATGCGCAGACGTCTTGGGGAAAGGAGCTGTCACATTCCTAATATCAAACCATTCCTGAACCAGAGACAGCATCAGAAGCATCTTACCTGGGTTGTGGAGAAAAAGAGTTGGACTGTTGCTCAGTGGTCCAGTGTGAGGCTGGAAGTCGATGCAGCTTTCTACTTGGAGATTTTAGGGCACTCCATGCCTCCATCTGCTGACAAGATTTATGGAGATGCCGATTTCTTTTTCCAGCAGGACCTTCCACCTTCCCTCAGCGCCAAAACCACTACCAAATGATTTGCTGACCATGTTATTACCGTGACTGATTGGCCAGCCAACTCGCCTGAACTGAACCCCACAAAGAATCTACGGGGTATTGCCAAGAGGAAGATGAGAAACAACCATCACAAAAATCCAGACTGGCTGAAAGCAGCTATCAAAGAAATCTGGGCTTCAGTAACACCTCAGCAGTGCCACAAGACTCCTCGCCACACTGCACCGATGCAGTAATTTGTGGTAAAGGAGCTCAAACCAAGTACAGAGTGTATAAATGAACATACTTTTTGGAAGCTGAAGGCAAGCATAACATCATCTCATGTCAGTTACATCAATTGGCCAGGAAAATAAAGTTTTATCCTATAATTATGCTACATGGTAAGGTCCTCCAGTTGAATTAAAAGTAGTATTTGTATTTAATGATCTTCACAGAATTTATAGCATTTCTGAAGTGCCTTGTAAAAAAACTATTATAGTGCAGAAGTGTTAAAAAAAATGCAATTAAAGTTGCACACTTTAACATAACACCCTTTGGATGTGTACTATAGCAAACAAGCTCTAAATCTACTGATAGCATCTCTTTCTGTACTCTAGAGTCAATGTTTTTTGGAATATGACATGAAGAAAATGAGAGAACAACAAAAACTGAAGTGCTTTTTCAGCTTTATGTTAACACAATATAGTTTATCATAGAAAGGGGTTCCCAGACATTATGAAGAGCATCTTATCATGAATTCCAGAGGATGCGCGCATGTAATTATGCTCAGGCTTTGACGTATAGAAAGAGTTAGTGGGTTTGTTAAGCTGCATTGTCAGGAGAATACCCGTCGGTTATGTATAGGTAGATGAGGAGGGGCTGTGGTAACTGTATGAGATCTACATCCCTTGCTGAGCAACCTTGTGGGCCAATTTAATGAAACTGCCTATGCTGAATGTTTGAAGAAGAGAGACACTTGTCAAGAGTAATGAACTACCCCTGCAGCCCAAGTGAAGGTGAAATATATCAGTGATCAGAAATATATCATCTTAAAAAAAGAATTCTCTTTGTCAATGTCAAGGAAGTCTAATAGTGCTGGAGTGCCACAAATTCAAGAAAATGTTCCTGACATTTTTTCTCAGTCCAGATTATAAGCATATCATTCTCTAAGGGGAGACTTCCCTTCTAAATATCATTGTTCACACCTGGAGGTCACAGGTTCTGCACTGTCTACTCAGAGCACGTCAAGAGGAGCGACAACAGCTCAAAATACCATTAGTATTTCATCATCAGGTCTACTATATACACTGAAATGTCAATTTGCATAACGTGTCATGCCCAGCCAGAGGGTGGTGGGATGTCTGTCTGTCTTTATGTATATTTGTCTAAAGACAGGAAGTGGTTGACATACTCGGGAGGTGTGAATTCCCTACTTGTGATTAATTTAGCCCTTCCTGCGGTGGCAGCCTGCTACAAACATTTACCGGGCTCAATTTAACTCTGATCAACACGTTCGCGGTGAATGCCATCTGGTGATTCGATTCTGACAAATTACCTCCGTGTTGTGCTTGATAATGCCTCGAAACTGGCGTGTTTATTTTCCTTTGGCAGTTTATCATTATGTAAGTGGGGCGAAAATATTGACTTGACTTTCAGTTGAGCTGATGGTAAAGTGAAACTAGACAGGCAGCAAATACAGAAGTTCTCCCTCTCCTCCTGGATGGGTTTTGGTTCGGGTTTGCTTTGTTGATGCTTTGTTGCTTTGTTGTCTATGTATTTCTTGGATGGGTGTTCTGTTAACTGCAAATTTCATTATATGTTTACATATAATGACAATAAAGTCTTCTTGAATCTTGATGGTGCTGAAACTGCAGCTGGCTTCGCAGCACCTCATCCGAAGGATTTCCTATACCACACATGTCAGAATGAATTGAAAATGTGTAATGAAGAGATATGCAAACATGTGTGGGCATGACTGTGATGGGCTCATATAGTGTGTAAAATGCATGGACACAAATGCAGCTGGCATGGGTTTGGTTTCCACGCATGCTTGGGAATATTTTCTGTATAGTTGTCCCTGAACTGTAGCAACCTCATTGAACATAATCACCGATGGAGAAAGCAGCCACTGTGAGCATCTCTCACATATACCTGTGGAGGATTAAATTGCAATATATTCTGCGGTTAGTGATAAAACATAAAAGCAAAGCTGTGTGTTTATGCATGAGTATGGCTGGTGTGTTCATTTTTCTATCAGGCACACACTGGACCCCACTAGTGAGGCCATGCATAGCTGGCTTCCTGCCATCCCTTGCATGAGCTAAAACCTATGTTTAATTTCCATTCTCCTGCCGCATTGGCTGCCCTGTAAATTATTAATGTCCATCGGCGGCAGCAGTAGTTCAATTTCGAAGCGCTGTATTTGGAAAAAAAAAAGAGAGAGGGACAGAAACAAACTTGAGATAAGAATGTATGGGGGNGAGAGAGCAGGAAAGAAATAAAATTTAAAAGCAATAAAATGAAAAAGAGGTGTTGCGTTGTTTGTCATGTGAGATAAACTCACATGCTTCTGGTCATCTCAGCATGACACAAGGGTACAAGCAGGAGAGGGGACAGAGGAAGGATGAAAGGTGCAATGCTGCAAGAAAACCCAAGAGGTGCTCAAACAGGGGAACGGATCCTGACCTGCGTGTTATTAATGCCACAATCGGCTTCCGGTGGATTTTTGCAGGTCAGGGGTTATTGCACAGTGAGAGAACACTCCCCGAGCATGTACTTTTTTCTATTTCTCTTTTTCCCATGGCCTGTCTGAAGGCTTGCACACCAAGGGGAAACGTTCTATTTAGCTGAGGCCGGTGTTTTGTTTGTTCACTGGAAGCAACACTGCCCTTGGAAAGCAGCCAGAGGAACACTGCAGCACGGCCCCCTCTGCCTTCCTCTCTCTTGCTGTCCCTCCACGCCTCTCTTTCCCCTCTTCATCCCTCCACTTTGCTCTCTCTGTCACCCCCCCAATCTCTGTCTCTTTCTCTAAATCTCCCATCCTGCTTTTTCTTTTGTCGAGCACAGCGCATAGCACGGCACAAACAAGTTCAGTGAAACAGCGAGCAGCCTGCAAAACAACCTCCTCCTGCAGCAGCGCACAGCGGTGAAGGGCTGAGATTTATTGTGACACTACTTAGAAATGTTGCCAAAAAAATAAAAATTGTCATATCTCTTTCCCTAAAGTGCTTAGAGAGAAGAAGAAAGGTGAAACTGCAAGGTTGTTTATTTTTCAAGTTTTCCAATAAGCTGCATTATGTCTTTCTTGCAATTTCCACTACAAAGGCAATCAAAACTCCCTTTTCTTTCTAGTGAGCTGAAAATGATTTGCTTGTTTTCCCTTTTAAAAAAAAAATCTTTTTCTGATTCATCACCTTGGCAACAAAGTGATCGTGATGGGAGAGTGGGAGTCATAATTTGGAGCGCTTGCTAAAAAAGCTCAATATTATCAAAGACTGTAAATGTGTTACTGACCTATATTCTCAGCCCGCATATAGAAACCCATCCTATGAACCAGATCTCTCCTGTATCCCATCCATCTGCTGTGGGTCCTTCTCCCCTGAGCCCGGTGGGAGGTAATGCTTCGCTGTTCCTACGCTGTGACAGGTGGAGCCAGATTGTAATGTTATTCACGGATAAATTGTCACAAAGTAATTCTTTGTCCCCACCCACATCTCCCTCAGGTATCATATGTATGTGTCTGTTTGTGCCGCTGTGTGAGTCTCTGTGAGTGCTCGTGTGTGCGGAGTTGTCTGACACATAAATCATCAACATAATTATATCCAGAACAATGCTTCCGAACATTGTCAGTCCCATTTACCGTAACTGCTGTGATTCACCATAAGATGCAGTTAAAAGAACACACTGCAAACAGGTAAGAAAACTTCAAAGTAGGTCAGGAGTAACTTTAAATTTTCAGCTGCATAACCTCAAAGATTCTTTACAAGACCTTAAGGCAGAGGTTTGTTTTGTTAAAAAAAAAAAAAAAATCAGTCTTTCTTGAAGCAGGATCCTACAAACCAGGAGAAGCAAGCACGGAGAGGTATTGAAGTGCAAACCATGAAAATAACTGAACTAGCTGTGCCAAGGCCAGAAAAAAAGTCTCGGTGCTGGAAGTCTTTTGAATTTTTCTGTAAAAATATTACATTTTGAGCATATTTGAACTTTGGAGAGAATGCGTCAACCGCCTGATGTGTATGAAATTATATCATCAGTTTCAGTTTATGACTTAAAATGGATAAAATGCAAAACAATGATCCATTTTAATGTCTCTGTGTAGACACATTATGAGGACTTGTATTAATTTGACTTAATTCATTCAGCCTTATTATGTTATGTTCACGTTAGCTAATTTAGTGTTTGGAAGGGGGCTAATATGTTTTGCCCTGAGCATTCACCAGTGAGTGATGTAGTTGTCCCACCACATCCATTTTCATATGACACATAAGCTGCATTAATAGCTCTGTAACACCAGACTGCATGAATATGGCGTTTTTCTTTACAACTGTGCCAATGTTGTCCACACTTGTCATTTATTGTTGCTTTTGTAATACATTTACGTAGCTTGCCAGCTGGGTTTGTGCAACAGTGGCATCCCATTTCATAGTCCTGTCTGCTAATATCACAGCCAGGACTATGGATAGCGAGAAATAGACTTGTGCAGACAATTGATCTAATGTTAAAGCCCTGATTTGCAGCCTGTCATAAATACACATAATTTTTTTCACCTTTCTTTAGTTGAATCTATGAAAAATGCCAAAAGTAACACAGTTAAACAGGCTTAAAATACAAGGAATTCCCAAAGAGCAGTTAGGCAAAACCTGTCATTTCTCAGGACAAAAGAAGTAGCAGGCCTAAAAAACTATCTACAGCAGATAAACAGTGTCTGAAAGTCATAAAAAAAAAAAATCCAGCCAAGACCTAACACAGGACCTGAGAGATGCATCTGGCCCTTCAGTTGATTCATCTGCTGTTCACTCAAGCCTCATCAGAAAGGGTCTCAGTGGAAGGGTGGCTGTCAAGAAGCCATTCCGGTATGCCGAATTGCACAAGAACTGGACTGAAAATCCGTGGCAACAGGTTTTATGGAGTGATAAATCCAAATTTGGAAATATAACAGTGAGTGTCTGCAGCCATCTATGTATGTTTGCATGTTTCAGTAAATTGCCGCAAAAAACATTTCACTGACAAAATCTAAGACATGAGGGGTGGCTCGAGACTTTTGCACGGCAGGGCACATTTTTGCAGTACAACTTAATTTGTATTTGATGCTGCTCACGAATAGAAAACAGATTGTCCTCAGGCTCATCTGATCAATCTACCACTGCTGTTCCCTAAAGAGAATGATTCACAACGGGAAATAAAGTTCACAACAGTGAGATATATTGCTTGCAGAAAAAAATAACATGACATTAAGGCAGCTTCACATGCCTATACATACAAAAAGGCACACATCTGTCTAATCAACAACATCATTAGATGAATTCTCTACAGTGCAAGAATTATTTTCTGAGTTGGTGAAGGCTTCTGCTTGGTAAACAAATCAAACAGGTGACAGACGACTGTAAATGAAATGAGATTGAAATCCGATTAAGCGATTACTTTGCACGTGCATAATGAATATTGTATGTGCTAAAATGATTTCTTTGGCAAGATCTTGTTTATATTCTAAAAGTAAATATTCACAAAGTGCCACTCCCACATATTACATGTAGAATCAATGAGAAGAATGGCAGAAAAAAAGAAGTTGCATGCTATTGCTATTATACTGATATAGAACATCCTCTGGTAATTGAGTTTGGTGGGCTCATGGCCTCCAGTGCTCTCTCAAAAGATGCTGTCCAAAACCATTATTCAGATCTTCTAGAAATGAACCATCTATGAACTGCATTGCCAAGGGATAGAAAAAAAAATGGATTCAAAGCTTTTAAGGAAATTCTTCCCTCCCTCTCCTTCCTCTATTCCTCATTTGGTTCCTTTTCAGAAAAAAAAAATGGGGGCGGGCCTCGACCTGCGAGCTACAAGCTTTGTAGTTAGGTGGTGGTGTAATGCTGCAGAGCCAACAGAATTTCACCGTATCACTTTAACCCAAATGGTTTTTGTTCTGCTGAACTCTGCCTGAGTGCGCTGAGTTATTTCCTCTCCCTCAACCCCAGGGCAGTGGCCGGCACTAAAGCAAATAGAAAGTCTAAAACTAGAAGTGACTGAGATAGCATACCACTGCAGGCACGGACAAAGAATACTACACGTACAGATTTAAAGGAGAACTTCAGCACTTGATGAGATCAGTTTTCTTGCTAAAAATAAAACCAAAAGGACTGACATTGCCCTTTTCTTTCACTCAAGACCACTAGTCAAAGGAAAAATGTTATTCCCATTTGCAGTAATTTATATTTGCCATGATGACTCTATTGAAGGACCTTTTGGCCCTTCCACATGAGAGCAGCAGCAAGACCCCAGCACAGAGCAAAGCAACAGATGTTTAACTGATTAAGCCAGAATCACCATGAAAGCAGCAGCTAGGAGTGGAGATGGTGAGTTGCAAAGCAGCTTGCAGATGTGAAGAGGCTAAATCAGCTTAAATAGTGTTCCATGAGATTTGGATGTACTGATAGCTCAGCTGATGCATTATCATCATCTGATCATTTGCTACTCAATGTGCTACCTGAAGAGTGTTAAATAACTCCCAGTGACTGTGCATATATATGTACTGCATTTTAGAAAAAGGGGCAGCTATGCTTTAGGTGGGATAGCGGGTCATATACAAATCGCAAGGTTGGCGGACAGATCCCTGACCTGTACAGTCCACATGCCGAATGATCCTTGGGCATAAATAAAAAGAAATGTATGAATGTGCGTGATTGGGTGAACGAGGCTTGTAGTAGAAAGCACTTTGAGTGCTCAACACATATAGATGCTATATAAGTGCCCGTCCATTACATGTTTAGACTTCTTATATTCATTACAAACATGAGAAACAAGATGACATATAACAAAGAAGAAAAACAGCTGCATTCTTTAAATCTAGGCTCGATTCTGCTGGCTCTGAGGTCTTCCACCTAAACATGCTTATCACAGTCAACAGACAGAAAAGACTATGACACATGCTTTTGTCTCAGCCCACATCCACCACTCCTACTACTCTCTCTGTTTCCGTCCCCCCCCCC
>JASGAU010410953.1:0-17118 GCA_030220045.1 Australoheros facetus | reverse complement strand
GTTTGCTAGAAAATATACGAGCTTCAACAATATGACAAGAAAGGCCAGCAATACTGGAGCTGTGCTCACTGCAAATGCTCAGAATGTCAGCATGATACTGTAGCCTGGGAAAACTTCCAGCAATACGGTCCACGTTGCTCCCAAAGCTAAACGGGAGCTTTGCGGCTACGATGGTAGGATTTCGGGCTGTCACAGTAAAGAAGTCTGGTTTGCACATTCAGGGAGAATTTGTTAGCTTGCTTGCTACAGTCTGGTCCAGCAAAGTGCTTGCTCCAAGCTCAACTTAATGCAGCCTTCTGCCGTCTGTGGCATGCAGCAGAACCTCACAGGCAACATTTCCTCCCCCTTGCTTTTTTCAGTTCATTGCACACATGCAGCTTTTAGGGAGATAAAGACTTCTTAATGTAAATCATCCAGAAAGTGAGTTGTGTAGAGCCAAGATTCGGGGAATATACAAGTTTTACAAGGATTTATCCAACTTTTGCTGAATATACATAAGGAAACAATAACGCAGAGCAGTGGGAGTCTATAAAACTGATTAATGTGCTTTATATGGTGTCTTAATGCTGATTTACATACATGAGTCAAACATAATGCAGTCCATGTACTTTATTCATTAACAAAGTCTAGTGAGCTATGAAAATTAAGAAGTCAAAATGTTCTACTGTCCCACTAAATGAAGACGTATGACCACATATGGAAATGAAACAAAGGTTCAAAACCTTTTCTGACATACTAATCAAGCAAGCCACTTTGGTGCCTCTAGCGATTCGGTAAGGAAAGCTGCTCTTTTAGCAGGAAATTTTTTCTGATGCCTATGATTTATTATTTCTGACACTGAGAGTTTAGTCAAACCAAAGTACTGCTCTTCAAAGTGTTCAATAATTTACAGTACTGTGCCAAAGTCTCGAGCTGCCCCCATTCTTTATGTTTTTGGAATTAGGTGGAGTGATTTACTAAAACATGCGCAGCCATATGTGGAAATGCAGCATATAAGGCAAAACCAGAGTTTGTGCAATTGTAACAAGCTTGAAAGTCAACATTTGGTGTGACCGCATTTATTCTTCAATACACCCTGAGCTCTCTTAGGCAAGCTTTTTTGAAACTCAAGAATGGCGTCTTTACAGCCACCTTCCACTTTCTGATGAGGCTTCAGCAAACAGTACATGGATCAGCTGAAGGGGCAGATGTGTCTCTCAGGTCTTTTGTCAGGTCTTTGCTGGATTTTTCTTTGTCTTTTCCAGTTTTTCGAATTTTGAATTTTTTTAAGGACACACTACACACCATGCTGAGGTATGCTACGTTTTCAGCTGATATCTTCTTGGGAATCAACTTTTTGGTGCAAAAATACTATTTTATGCCTGTCAAACTGTGTTATCATTGGCATTTTACATAGATTCAGTTGTGTGTTTTGTGTCAGGCTGCTAGTAACAAAGTGCCTATAGATACAATTTAAAATTGGTTCTTCATCGTCTGTTATGTGTAGATGCAGCATTGTTACATCCCTTAGGTTATGTGAACGTATGTTTGCTTGAATTATTCTTAGGTCAGTGTTAAGTGGTTTACTGCATAAAAAACATAAAAAGACTGGACTGAAAATGAGTAAAAAAGCAGCCAATGTCTTTCAAAGACCTCCAGGGTTTCTGGAGGTCTTTCAAAGGCTTCCAGAAACCCTGGAGAGCTATTTCTCAAGACTACTTTAAAATAATCACAGTTAAGTCAGGCTCCTTGAAGCAAAAATATTTTAAAAATTAGGGGTGATTCAACACTTTTGCACAGTATAGCAATTTTAATTTGGCATTATCAATTTCTAAAATAAGTGTAACATGGTCATTTAATATACACATGCTGGGACCTTACTCATAAGGCACTACTCCCTTACATACAGCATTAAAGCTCTGTGGGTTGTTTAAGACCCCCAGCTGGTCTTTCTGCTTTGGGCCAACTATTTATCACAGTTTGCATTCACACAGAACAGATAGGAAGTGGTTAATCATGATAAATGAGACTATATAAGCTAAGACTGCATACGTATTAAAGAAAAACATACTACAAATAAATCTTGAAGGTGATGGCAGCAGCAGCAGCCTGGCAGTGTGATAGCTCGATGGCTTGGAGGGGTCCAAGGGATAGCATGAATTTTTAGCTGTATTTTGTTAAACTCCCATAGTGTGAGCCCAACCACAGGCAAGTAAACATTGTGAGGCATTTTGAGGTAATTATAATACTATTAGTACCAAAACAATCTGGTGCGAATCTGTGCAGCAGCTACATCAGAAGTGGCGGAGAGCAGGCGACATTAGCATTTGTCAGCACTAATGCAGAAGACATTGTGTTACAGTGGTATCGTGTGGCTTCTTGTCCTTGTCTTCTTTTTGCTCTCTAGAACATTAATAATGTTAGTAAAGTTAAATGTGTATCCATGTTCTTAAAAAATATAGCCATTCCAATAGTGGAATATAAAAATTGGGTGCTGGCTTTTCCTTTATGGATGTAATATCAATTTAAAAAGTCAAACATTCAAAGAAAAAAATGCCCCAAATTTTAAATTATGAGTGATAGTTGCCAGCAAGCCAGACACCTGGCTCCACAGCATTAGAACTTTACTATCACAGCACAAGAAAGCATACAGTTTGACAGCCTTATTGGTAACTGGGGCACTGCAGGAGTGTATTTCTCTGAGCCGTCTGTGGGTGAGTCATGACCGGGATATATTACAGATTGATATGTTATTAGCAAATACTGGCCTTCTGGCTGTGAAGAAGAAGTAGAAGAGGATACACAGATGGGTTCCAGGGAGGGGGGGGNCAGAGGGAACGCTGAAACGTTATAGAAGGGAAATAAGAATGGAGGGTGCTTGATGCCATTTTCAAAGAATTTTGGATGATGTGCAACACATAAGTGAAAACAGTAACAATAGGTAACCGTTTTCTTAAAAAATATATGCTTAGTTTAAATGTGATACCAACAACACATTTCAAAAAAGATACAATAGGGATTGTTTTTCAAATCTATGTATGATTGCTTCTTTTAACAATGCTCTTAAAGCATTTGGGAAGTGAGGGGACCAACTGCTGTACTTGTGAAAATGAAATGTTTTCCTACTTTTTGTCATATTGTTTTCTTTCATAACTTGCCAATTGCTTTCATTGACTTACAGATCTGGACAGCAGGCAGGTCAGTTTAACACTTACACTGTTTCCCATTCAGTGGTTGTAATTTGTGCAAAATGTGGTTTAGCATTGTCTTGCTGAAATAAGCAAGACCTATACTGAAAAAGGCACCGTCTGGATTGCAATATACTTTATGTTTACACTGACCTATGGATCATTCATGCATAAAAGAACTAAAGGGATGAACCAGTGCTAATCCTAATGCTACAGCAGATGAGCAGGATCTGAAGGCCATGTTTTTAAGAACTAGGAGAAAAAAAAGGTAATTCTTAAGGAAGGTCAACAGGGAGAAAATACAAAATTATACAAGAACTGGACTGAAAATCAGTGGCAGTGGATCCAAATTTGTAATTCTTGGCTCAAATCATTATCAATATGCACTGAGGAGGTTAGGAGAGAGGTACAACAGTGAGCATCTACAGCCATCTGTAAAGCACGTAGGAGGCTCTGTCATGGTTTGGGGCTGCATTTCAGCCAGTGATGTTGGAGATCTTGTCAGAATTGATGGAATTATCAGTGCAGAAAAATATTGGCAACAGTTTTACTTTTTCAGCATGACAATGATCCCAAACACACTGCTAATGCAGTAAAAACATGCCTGGATAGAAAAACACACAGTGGAATGCCATCAGTCATGGATTGGCCATAGCTCAAACTCAAAATTATTGGAGAAGCGTGGGACCATCTTGACAGAGAACAGAACAAAAGGCTGCCAACATCCAAAGAAGAGCTTTGAATGTCCTTCAAGAAACCTGTAGAACGATTCCTGAAGACTGCTTAAATCTAAGAAAGCTGCCTAAGAGAGTTCAGGCCATGCTGAAGAATAAAGGTGGTCATAACAAATGTTGACTTTCAAGCTTGCTAGAATTTTACAAAATCTGTTTTCACCTTATATACTGTATTTCATGTATGTTTGCACATTTCAATAAATAGTTACAGCTATTTACCATTTTCCTAGTTATAGATAGATATACTACTGTAACTGGCTGAGTTAGGGTTGACACTCACTTTGGTGCAGCACATTAATTTCTGGCCATGCTTCCTATAGGCTCATATGTTAATCTATTAGCAATAGAGCTTTGTTGCACTGTCTACTTTATAATGGCTCTTTGAAATGGTGAAGAATGTGTTAAATGTGAATCCCCATTCATTTTTAATGTTCCTCTTAATGTAAGCCCTGGACTGATGACCCTTGTCTCTGTTTCTTTGTCTTTTTTGTCAAGCTTAACTTCAAATTGCTGGTCTGGGCCCAGAAACCACAATTTGTCCTCCTCTACTTTCTCCAATTTGCTCAAACATCCTAAAGCCTCTTCTTAGCAGGACTTCCAGCAGTCATGCTGAGAAGTCAAAACTGTTCAAGTTTACTTTCAGAAAACTTTTTTCTTTTGAATGAGAGTCTTATATGAAGTTTAATCTCCAATGTGAACAAACCTTCTGAAGGTTCTGAGATGGTTCCTTCTTATATCATCTTCAAAGGTAGCAGTTTTCCTCACACAGTCATAAACAGCAATAGTGACATGCTTGAGCTTCATCTTTGGTTTCTGTTTTATCTGTTTCATCCAACAATATCCTATAGCCATGTTAATGAGCACTATCCTGCATATGCTTCAGGGTTTTCCTCTTTCCGGCCACTTAAAGTTTCTCCCTCAGCTGCCAAACGATTGCACTCAACTTGTCATGAAGGTGGTGGGTCTCCCATTATTAGCTTCAGGATCATCCCAAATCTGAACCTTTTCCCCCTAACCTGACTTTGTGCTGTTTTAGCTTCAGCAGAATGTGTAGTTCACAATGCAGCCCTTAGCTAATAGCAAAGCAGCTGTCCCTGTAAGGACAATGATCCCCTACTCATTGTTGCCATTACATGAAGTCGTTTTCTCAGAGCTAATTCCAAACAAGCTGGGGTGCTGTCTTAATCTTATTAAAAATAAAATGCAATGATTTGTAATTCTTATAAACCCACATTTTATTCACCATAAGACATAGAAAACATGGCAAATGGTTAATTTGACAAAATGTACCATTTTAAGAAAAAATATTAGTTGATTTTGAATTTGATAGAAACATTTTCTTTTCTTTTTTAAAGTTGGCACAGGGCCATGTTTACTACTGGGAAGCATCCTGTCTTCTTTTAGCAACAGTCTGTAAACATCTGGGAACTGAGGAGACCAGCTGTTGGATTTTTTTGAGAGGAATGTTGTCCCATTCTTGTCTGATATAGGATTCTAGCTGCTGGATCTTCTTTATTGTATTTTTATTTTCATGATTCTGCAAATGTTTTCAGTTGGTGAAAGGTCTGGACTGCATGCAGGCCTGTTCAGCTCTTCTATACTCTTCTATAATGAAGCCATGCTGTTGTAACAGCTGCAGTATGCAGTTTAGCATTGTCCTGCTGAAATATGCAAAAAACGTGTCATCTGGATGGGAACATATTATGTTGCTGTAAAAACCTCTATATGCCTTTCATCATTGATGGTGCCTTTGCAGATGTGCAAGCTGCCAACTCCATAGGCAATAATGCACCCCCATACCATCAGAGATGCAGGCTTTCAAACTGAGCACTGATAGGAAGCCGGATGGTCCCTCTCCTCTTCAGTCTGGAGGATGCAACATCCATGTTTTCCAAAATGAATTTTAAAATTCAATTTATCTGACCACAGAGCAGTTTTTCACTTTGCCTCAGTCCATTTTAAATGAGCTTTGGGCCAAATATCATAGACATCCAATGTTGATTTTCTCATTTTTTAAATTTTACACAGTGTCCTGATTGTTTTGGAGTCATGGTTGTAAATAAGCAAAAATGTAACCTATTTTTCTGAACGAGGAAAAATTGTATGGCTTTTTTTTTTTTCTCTTTTTCTTTCAATCATTTTTTTCTAATTTCAGTTAATACAGCCAAAGCTTTTCATGTTGTGAACCTTGGTGACGGGTGAGACATTTGTGTGTCTGACTGAAAGCATTTAACCAATACATTCCACATAAAACTTTCCATCTTCATGCCAATGCTGCTGATTCATTAGTCAACAGCCATCAAATCATCACACTATCATGCCTACGCTCGCCTTACACTTTATTAGGTACACCTTGCCAGTACCAGGTTGGACCCCCTTTTGTATTCAGAATTGTCTTAATGCTTCGTAGCATAGATTCAACAAGATGCTAGAAACATTTCTCAGAGATTTTGGTCCATCTTGACATGATAGCATCACTCAATTGCTGCAGATTACTCAGCTACACATCCATGATGTGAATTCCTGTTCCACCACAACCCACAGATACAGTACACTACTGGATTGAGATATGGTGACTGTGGAGACCATCTTAAGGGGACTTGTTTTCATGTTCAAGTCCAATTTGAGTTTTGTGACACGGTGCATTATCCTGCTCTCATCTGAAGATGGGTACACTGTGGTCATGAGGAAATGAATTTGATCAGCAGCAATCCTCGGGTAGCCTGTGGCATTTAAATGATGCCCAGTGGGTACTAAGGGGCCCAAAATGTATTTCTCCCATATTGGCTTCTCTTCATTGGCTCCCATTTAAATCCAGAATCAAATTTAAAATTTAAAGATTTTAAATAATCAGGCCCCATCTTATCTTAAAGACCTCATAGCACCATATTACTCCAATAGAGCGATTTGCTCGCAGACTGCTGGCTTACTTGTTATTATTAGTTATTTTTACTCTCTGACTGGTTCTGCCGGAGGTTTCTTCCTGTTAAAATAGAGTTTTTCCTCCACTCTTTTACCAAGTGCTTGCATTTTGGGGGTGGTTTTGATCGTTGAGTTTTCTCTGTAATTATTGTATGGTCTTTACCAAAACTTAATACAAAATAAAAAACAGAGCACTGCTTTCACTTTAATATTTTTGCTTCATTCCTGTTAATTAATCTTTGCAGACAAATAACATGATTATTCACCTGACCTAAGTGCATCTCCTGTCATATGCCGAGAAATGATAATGAGAAGTGGACTCAAATGCACAACCCAAAAAACAGGCTGTTTCACAGTTTAGCAGATTTTATTTACACAAAAAATTTGTACAGGTAAAGGACTGATATGAGGGAAGCCCTGGGAGCTGGTTCTGAATAGAGATTCCACAGAGACATTCAAGAAAGTGAGGGAGAATATGAGAAGAGTAGCTTACTTTGAAATACTGGGAGGAACTTTCTTGGGGGGAGCCTCTGGTTTGTTTTGTCACTGGACTTGAGACTGTTGTAGGGTAGACAGGCAGGAGAGGTTGCAAGATGAGTATTCTGAGAAAAGCTGACCAGCTTGTAAGGAACATGTACTGGTAATACCAAGGGTATTACCAGTACCTGTTAAGTCATAAGATTATCACTCAAATAGGGCAGAAACTGATTAGCAAAGCTGGTCCTTAAATACAGACAATTGATTATGCTGATGCATGACTCCACCCAGAAGCACTCCACCCAAACAGGTGTCTTTATACTGCAGTTAGTGTTGTGTTTTCAGATGGTTGAAGAAGTCAGATGTGCTGCTTTGTGGCACAGATGCAACTCTACAGCACTTTTTGCATATGACTTGTTCTTGAGGATGATGATGATGATAATTCATTTTGAGAGACAAGCTCTTCACCCTCTGCTGTGCCAGACATTTGATTTTTGTTGCATATCTGTCTTTTAATGTACTGTCAGTCCAGGAAACTTCAAGCTGCGTAGTGCAGCGAACATCTGTGGTTGGCACACGTAAGCGTTCAGTCAGGCACTGATTTAAGGAGTGCTTGATTTACTTTTGCTTTGTGAGAGTACTCATTTATCACTTGATCATGTTCATTTAATTGTGGAAAGCCAACATCATGATCTAGATTAAAATTTAATTAATTGTGCAGCGCTAGACCCTACCATCCAAATGTCACAGCAAAACTGAGATTCATCAGATGAGCCAATGCTTTTCCAGAAGTCTGTTTTCCAAATTTGGGAACTGCTGCTCACTGGATATTTTTCATGTTTTTAACCATTTTCTGTGAACCCTAGAAATGGCTACATGGGAGAATCTCAGTATACTTGTGTTGTTGCCATGTTCAAAGTAACTTAAGTCACCTTTCTTCCCCATTCTGATGCTCAGTTTGAACTTCAGTAGGTCATTTTAACCATGTCTACGTGCCTAAATCCACTGAGCTACTGTCATGTGATTGGCTGCTGAGATATTTGCATCAACACACAGTTGAACAGCGTTACCTAATGAAGCGCATATATTCCTTTTCCTAGTGGTCATGGCTAGTGGTGCAAGCTTGTGTGGCTTCTTATAGCTGGTTCATTCCACTGAATGGCACCTCCCCATAAAATTGCTGGGTTGGCAGCAGGTGGATCATTTCAATAACACCTCTGCTGAAACAGTAAGGCCAAGATAAAGAAGGAAATAAAAGTAGAGAGAGACGGTGCTGGGTAATGGCGAGGCTTGATTTAACTGTTTCACCCTTTAACCTTCCCAGAAAAGACTTTTGATAATAGCCTGTTAACACTATCTCTCTTAAAGCCTCCACAGCAGTTTTTATGTAGACACATATTTACTTTGTGCCTTTTCCTGAATGCTCTGACTCAGCAAAACAGTAGAATGTAATATTCAAAGTAGTTTGAGTATATGAGGTAATACAGCGAGCATTCTATTTTAACTGCAGTTTCTTATTTGCTCACCAAGGTTGGACGTTGTAATAAATCCTCACATGGCTGTGGGGCTTGTCATATATTTTTCTTTCATTTCTTTGCTTTATATTTTATTTTAGATGCCCCCGTCTCTCTCTCCCTCTCTCTCTATCTATCACCCTCTGGCAAAATCTGGGTTTTCTTTCAACTGCTCTCTGTAATCTAGTCTGAGAGAAGTGATCTCTAAGTTGACGCACACACACAAAATGTTTCTTCTTCTCTCAGTCGCCACTCTACAATCTCCCCCTATCCTCCTCCTCCAGCTGCTTTTTTTTTTTTAAATTCCCTCCACCTCTTGTTATTAGGCTGAGAGATCAGGATGACTAAAACACATGTTTAATCACATGAGATCACAACAGCTGTTCCAGTAAGGTTTTTGTGAGAGAAGGTTGCTGTGGCGACAGCTCGGCATGGCTTTCACTCTGTCTTTCTTCCTCTTTGCTGATTGGCGTCCCCTTTCTTATGCCACTCAACGCATCAAAAAGAGAATGACTCAGGACTATTTTGTGTGTCACTTTAAATGACTCTGACAGCACATCTGAGCATTTTATGATGCACTGGTGACTCAGGGAAGTTGAGAAAAAGGGAGAGAGGTTGCCCAGAGGTCGAAATGTAGGCCTGCCACCTTTAAAATATGCAATTAGTGCCTGTAAGAATGTATACAGCTCACAGATATGAGATGAATGAAAACTGATGGTGGCAATGACACTGGCAGCTTAATTAAAGCACAAGTGCAGTTTTAATACATGGAGCACTGGGGCGATGCAGTGAAAAAAGTGTTTGTTTGCACACCAGTGATGTATTTCTTCAAACGATGGCGTATGAGACACATCGTGTTTTAATTTTGCTATTTTAAAACATCCTCTCATAAAATGATTGCACTCGGTATAGCCGAGCCTAATTACCTGTTTTAGCATTCCCTCTGAATTATCATGATGTAAGAGCAGCATACATAGAGCAGTAAGCATTTTGGCCTTGATGTTTCAAATGAGTTTCCATAAAAAGTGGAAAATTATGCACTATATGCATGTGGTGGGATATTTAGAATCAGCAAAGAGGACTAAACTCCCTTGATATAAGTCAACTCACATTAATCTTGTTTTTAAAAGTAAGTGCTTTCTGGCAAGTCAGCTGCAAGGTTTAAGCAAAGCATA
The DNA here is from genome assembly GCA_030220045.1 of Australoheros facetus. Lineage (NCBI taxonomy): Eukaryota > Metazoa > Chordata > Actinopteri > Cichliformes > Cichlidae > Australoheros > Australoheros facetus. The sequence goes on along the minus strand of JASGAU010410953.1, from coordinate 7,129 downwards.
TGAAATTCTGAGCCCTTTAAAAGCTAATTATCTGCAGGACTTTAATATCAGAGGAATTCTGATGGAAAAGCTGATGCAACATAGTAGCTGTTGAGCACATACCTATTATTTCACGTGTTTCTCAGCTGGAATATTGTTATCTCCTTTTTTTAATCCAACCATCAAGAGGTGATTGAAGTGCAGACTTTCAGCTTTAATTCAACAAAAGTCTTGCATTAATTGTTTAGGAATTACAGTTTTTTTTATACGTAGCCTCCCATTTTAAGAGACTCAAAAGTAATTGGATAATTGACTGAGCAGCAGATGAGGCCTCTTCCCTTGTTATTTCATGCCAAATTAAACAGATAAAAGATCTGGAGTTGACGAGTGCCAAACTTGCATTCTGTAGCTGTTCACTGGAACTCTCGATATGAGGCCTACAGAGATGCTGATGCAAGTGAAGGAGACAATCATTAGACTGAAAACCAAAATAAACCTAAAATAAATCAGCGATGGAAAAAAAAAATGGCCACATTTTTAAAAGAAGGAAGGCACAGGCCAGCTCAGCAACACCAAAAGGCCTTAAAGACCAAATAAGACAAAGAAAGTAAAGTGCATGATGACAGAATTATTTCCATTGTTAAGAAAAACAACTTCACATCTAACCCAGTCAAGAACACTCTCAAGGGGGTAGGTGTGTCTAAGATTAAAATCAAGAGATCCTTCAAAAAATGTGGAGAGAGAGATGAAACCAAGATGAACTGTACCCGAAAGATGGGAAGAGAAAAGTGTGGGGAAGGAAACAAACGGCTCATGAGATGTTATGCATGTTATGTCATGTGCATACATGGCTGCCAGTGGAACTGGGTCACTAGTGTTTATTGATGACGTGACTGCTGCTAGAAGTAGCAGGCTGAATTCTGAAGCGTACTGAGGCTGTACTATCTGCTCAGATTTAGCCAAATGCTGCAGAACTGATCAGACAGTGTTTCACAGTGCAAATGCATAATGATCCAAAGCATACTGCAAAAGCAATTCAGGCATCTGAATTCAAACTAATTGAGCATGCTTTTCGGTTATTGAAGGCAAAACTGAAAGCAGACAGACCCATAAACAAGCAGCAACTAAGGGCGGCTGCTGTAAACGCCTAACAGAGCATCTGAAGGGAGGAAACGGCATTTGGTGACACCCGTGGGTTCTAGACTTCAGGCACTTACTGACTGCAAGCAATGTTCATCAAAGTATTACAAACATCCTTATATTCAAAATGATCAATTTTCAAAATTGTCAATATTCAAAAGAATCAATGAAAACTGATTTATTGGGGTATTAACAGATGAGAGACTTAGCTGAAAAACACACATTAAATATATTTATTCTAAAGTAACAAGATGCACTGCAGTACTAAACAAGGCAAAGCAGGTATTAGATTGTACATCACTCCATATTCTCTACTGTATGCTTTATTCACTTCTTGTAAGTTATTGTGCAGGAGTCTGGGGCAATAAACATAAAATTACACCGCATTCACTTTTTATTCTTAATAAAACTTAAACCTTATTCACAATAAGTGGAGTGATATTGGAGTGTATTTTTGCTTTATTTTGTATAGCAGTTTTTCTTTTTTTTCTTTTTTTTTTCCTAAATTACTTTTTCTATATTTTTGATATGATTGAAACAAACTGAGAACAAAACAGTTATTAGCTTATCCAATTATTTTTGAGTCTCTGAAAATTGGGAACTATGCACAAAAATGACTGTAATTGCCAAACAGTTCAAATCAACCACATTATTTGATTATTTGATTTAAAATCCACTGTGCTGGTGTACAAGTACAAGTTGCGTCATTGTCGAAATACATGTAATATTTTTAACATTACATGGTAGTAGTAGTATTTACATGTAATAAAACTGCATTCATGAATAAATGTGTAGAAAAATGCAACCTTGCAGACTAAGCAGAGACATGGGGGGGGGGNCTGTGTAGCTGTGTGCCAACAACAAAAGCATTTTCAAAACAGGAACATCTCAGACGGATGACACAAATTGGCGCCACGCCTCTGTTCTCTTATACTTTCTTCTATTTACATCATAGTGCTTTAAAATAGAGCTTTCAGTGTTTAAAATAGCTTCAAGCATATTATCATTTCGTCTCGATGGCGTTTGACATGTGCAAAATAAACTTTGCTGCACGTACAGGCTCCAGTTAAAAGAGTGTTTAGTTTTTGCTCATTCATAACTACAAATGACCAAACTGATGCGAGCACTCACACATATGCTGTTTCTCATTATCTCAAATGGCATTACAGTATGTACGTATGAATCATGTGCACATATGAATTTTGTCCAAATCTAATCTAGATAAATGTGTCTCTCTCTTCGTGTCTGTGCTGTTGCAACAGCTCTAATGATGCATAAAAGTGCTTAACTCACACACCTTGACATTGTGTGTGTTTGTGAGCAGCATTAAGGAGAGAGAGAGAGAGAGCTTGAGAGCATGAGTGACACAGAAATGGCACGAGTGGCACAGTGATGGAGAGCGAATGCTAAAAAGACGGAGGGGCACTCGTGTACGGCGAGTATCTTCTGTAAAGCTGCACTGTGAGAGGTGAATCATCAGCAAGTGCACAGAAGGTGTTCCAGGCCTAATGATTTCACTACGTGGGTGACAATTTTACTGCAACACGTTGAAGATCAACAATGTGTAACTCCGTCTTGGGCTATAAACATGCCATTTTTTTTTTGTAATATGTGTACAGATTATGTGTTTCAGTGGTCTGCAAAGGCGACAGTAATGATGCTCATCAGCAGTCGTGAAACCACCCTCTTCACACCATGATAAATCGTCATGTGTTTTCTGTCTCTGAGTTTGAATCACTCATTACTCAGTTATCACACTGATGATGATAGATGATGAGGATGAACAGGATTTTCTGTGAAGGTTTGTGGAAAGACTGCAAGGGCTCAGTGAAGCTAAACCACTGCGACAGCTGACCCTGCATTCTTTCAGATATACCTGAAGAAGATTTTTGGAGGGATGCACACATTGGTGAGCTTAATGCCAGTGTCAGCATCACATTTTTTTTGTTTGACTATTTACTATTTACATTTTCTTAATGCCAGTGAAGTTGAAACAATTAGTCAATTATAAATGAATAAACATGTGGAGACTTAAGTTCCTTCCTGTTTTATTTTGAAGTTTCTTGCCTTGTGTCCATACAGTATAAAACATGGTGATAGCTACCATAGGGTTACCCACTGATTCGTGAAGTTTTGATTTGAAGCCTTGAGGTGAGCAGTTTCATGAGCTGACAGTAAAACTGCAATGAACATACCCTGGATAATTCTCCTTTCTGAAACACAGAATGACCAACATTTATGAAATTGACTTTTTTTTGTAACCAATTTCAAATCCAAGGGCTCCAGAAGTAAAACTCCCATTCATATTTTTATTAGCCATAATATTGAAACCATCCAAAGTAGACTTACTAGGAGCTATGATTGGTGGAGGTCGCTGTTGCCATAGATATGATTGGTTGCTTAGTAAATGTGAAACTTTACAAAACGCAAGATATGTGATTGCAGTCAGGAGCAAAGCCCTATATCATAGCTATTATAGGCTTACTACACACACACACACACACACACACACAATTCAAACTATATTTAAAACTAATATAGTCACCCTGTTAAAAATAATGGTCTCAGTCATTTTTTAACAAAAGTTTTACTTTTGCCTAAATAATCATGATTTCAATGTTTGGTTCAGTTTTGTTGTCTTTTCTGAAAACCTGGAAAAAATGACTTATTATTTTAAATGACTTAAAATGACTTATTATTTTAAGAGCGTGATTATATTACACAACACTACAATAATAAAAGGATTTAATTAAATGAGATTTGATCTCATTTAATTAAATCCCAGAGCTGTGGAATCTGGGATCTGCAATGCATTATGGGATGAGTAGTTCCATCACTGTTAAAAGTAATTATGTACACAGTCATGCACCTTTATCTTTTTTCATTTTCCTTTATTTTATATTTATTCATTTTACTATTTTTAAATCTTTTTATGGTCACAATTCTGGCTGGCTTGGTTCAAAGCTTCACATAAGGATATTCTGAAACATCCATGGAGAAAATTAATGGGAAATTCACTCCAGAACTGGAGCACTTAAAATAGTGGGTCATTGCACTATAGAGCAACAGTGACCACCAACCATGTGCACCTGTATTTCTGAAACCACAGGTATGGTCCCCCTGGTGGCCTTTAGATAAAATGCAAGTTTGACATCAACAAATTTGGGCAAGAGGATAGTGCTAACACTAACACTAGCACTGGCTAGCTTGCTCAACAAGATGCCGCCATAATTCACAAGCATATCAAAAGATCTGTTAATTATTTAGCTTAACATAAGAAACTGAACAGCTGGCTCCTTAATTATTAAAATTAGGATAGATATTCCTAATTTTGGTTACCCCCTTTGACTAACTTGCCTCTTTTGTTGTATTGTGGGTATTTTAATAGACTTTAATTTGTTTTTTGCCATCTTTGGTTTTGCACGCTTACCTGCTGACCTTGTTCAAGTTCTTCGACCTTCAAACCTTTTCTCCATATCCTGATTATGGAACAACATTCCTTCCAATAGATATTAAAATATCAAAAATGTGGACAAAAGTGGGGGAATGACAGCCCAGATGTGTGTGTGTTAAAAATAAAAACATAAGTCATAATAAGCCTTATCAACTCTATTTCTGAGCCAAAATCTCTGAATCCTTCTTGTGGCCATAATTCAATGAATATTGAGGCCCAAACCTGTTTTACTGCTGCAACCTACATTTTGGCATCAATGTGGTTCCTCTCTGTTTCCTGATTCTCAGCCCCCTCTTTTCCTGTCTCTCTTTTAGGTTGGAGTCAGTGGGTGTTTGGCTGGCAGAGTGGCCAACAGATGCTGATTTGTTAAACCTGAGAAAGCACAGCGAGACTCTTGAACACTGCCCCATTCCCTGGCATATTTTCCTCTACAAACCCACTTCATGCTGCAACAGAGTGGAGGGAAATAGAGTGACCAAATTTTTGCTTCGGATCCATCTGTCGAGGGGGGAGGGGAGCGCAACTGGACTGTGTTCACACCTGAAAAAGCGCTGAGAAATCCAGACCAATTACAAGACAAGCACATTAAAAAAAACAGAGATGTAAGCCAAAATCCGTCATTTGCGAAACCATGTGTGTTTAATGAACAATGCCATTAACCATCAGCACAGTCACTCATGGAATGGAAATCGATCCTGTGAAGGTGCATAGTTGGCTTTAAGAGAGTGTACAGCGTTTCTCACAACGGCACAAACAGATTCATTATTTGAGTTGTAACCGCACCCCCTAGCCCCCCTCCCTGTACCCCCGTTGCCACAATTAATGAATCAGACTTTTCATCGTCACAGCTCAGTGGGACTGAACAGGTCGGGTTATTAAAAAGTCATTGCTGCTTCACTTGGTGAGCTCAGGCAAAGGGCTAAATTAGATTGGTAATGTATGATTGCCCTCAACTGGTTGTTATATTCACAGTTTATGTTCATAAAGAAGCAGTCTCTCTACTTTCCAGGTGAAGGCTAATATCATGCCAAGAAAAGTCAATAGAAACCTGCATTTTTTCATTCATAATATATATTCTTTTATGAAATCTCTTATTTGAAAAAAAACATTTTCACATTTAAAATTCTGTTCCACCTGAACAGTTTCCTCATCAACTGTAACTATAACTGTGAAATGAAGGACGTCTTCTCTGTGTGCCTCATCTTCAGCGCTGGCCTCATGTCTGCGGTGCTGACAGGGGATAAAGCAGCGTAATAGCTGTTTGAATTGATCCCAGCAAAATGACAAGTCTTGACAGATAAGGCATTGTCCTTGTCCCATGAAGATGGTTTGCCTTTTGAGCAGGAAGTGACTGTGAGTGGTGATTTTCCCTTCCTTCCAGCATTAATCAGCTGAAGGGAATTTATTTTTACATTCTCTTCTTGCCAGTCCTGTGTCTACTCCTGTCTTACCTCAGTTACCAAAAAAAATTAAAAAAAAATAAATAAATAAATAAAGCCACAGACCATTATTGCGAAAGGGAAAGGAAGGACAGTTACTGTGATAATCACTGTGGTCCCTGTTTTATTATTTGCTTTTCATAATACAGTATGTGTTTGAGATTATGACCCAATAAACCTTTATTTTTTAATCAGTTTGAAAGTTTTACATCTCTAGAAGTAAAACTCAACAAGCCTCTGACCCAACCTGCTGATGCATATTCCTCTATTCTCCCTGTCTCTCCCTCATCAACCTCTCTAACCACTCATTTCCCCCCTTACTGAACTCACAGGCCTTTTTTTCCCAAAATTTATTTCAGCTTGATAGATGTACTAAGCACCAACGGCTTTTGATTTAGGCTTCTGATGCAGTCTGCCTCTCCTAACATCCACTTTGGGTGCAACGCTCCATCACATTGATTTCTGTGAAGATGAAACTCTGATTGAAAAGGCTTCTCCTGGCAGCTGGGGGGGTGGGGGGGTAAGCGCGTGTCTTGCACTGTTGCAGCATATGAAGTAGGACCCTCTATCACGTAACTGGCCACTGAAGTGATGTCATTGAATGGGCGCACCTCGTATGACCTATTTTAATGCTGAGGCGTTTATGTAAAATCAATTCTATCTCAGTTCCTCTCGAATCTATTCTGAATTGTCAAGATAAAATTCACAGAAAAGTAATCTGTAATTGACTTTCATTGCGATATTGTATCACTTCCTGTTCCTGTTACAGCGTTTTTTTGTAGCCTGTTCAATCACAAAACCTTGAGATAATGACTTATGTCACAGAGTAATCTTCACGTTTTATCCAAAGCGCACGCTCTGCTGCATCACCTGTAAATTATATTCATAGTGTTCGCTCATTGTGTTTTTAGGGATTCACTAGCTTAGCATAGCTATTTGCTTAGCTCTTAGCCGAATCACTAATTGCTTGGTGTCTTCACCTGTCCCTCTAGAAATGACTCCTTTCTGTATTTCTGACTGACTTTTAAGGTCACTTCACCCATCCCAACCCTGGATAAATCTTTTGGTTAAAAATGATATTCCTTCCATTAAACGATACGGGACAAAATTGATTTAT